>JARYGA010008609.1:0-62582 GCA_030545235.1 Helianthus tuberosus
GGGACTTTACATGATAGAGATTCGTTTAGTTTTGCTAGTTGTGATTTATAAATAATATCCAAACGTATCTCCCCCGGAGATAATATTGTAAAAGTACCCATTTTCATTTTCCCCCGGAAATATTAATTGGAAGTAATCTTTAAAGATGGCGGTTTGTTCGTGTCCCTCCCTGGGACGCATGCTTTTAGTGTGTGAACTCACCTTGGTTTGCTCGGCAGACAATTTACTTGTGTTGTGTTGGCCAACCATACCCTATTATGGTTATTAGATATTTATTAGGTTCGTAAGCAAGTAGTGTCATGTATAATCCTACACGTATTTAACACATAGCACGTAAGAACACTAGCATAGTAGCATATACGTTATTGGGCCTATCCTAGCATACAAACAGTTCAACAGTAATAGTTAAACATTAACAGTAGCACATAGTCCAAAACATTAGTTTGTGCGGCCCAATAACTAAGCAGAGTAGTCCAGTCGAAACCGGGTGGTCTCGACTCGAGAACAAGAGGTCTCGAGTCGCAACCACGAAGTTCCGAGTCGCAACCAGATGGTCTCGAGTCGTGCATACTTGAGTCGCAACTGTGACAACTCGTATTTCCGAACCTATCTTTGTACTTTGATGTAACCTAGGTGAACGTGATTCGATTATATGAACTTGATTGATTTAGTTAATATTACGATTATGTGTCTATGTGTATATATGTATGTTGTAGTCGCACAACACAACCCAACCGCACAAGCCTTTGGGCTTTACAAATCTCGGCCTACTTCTCTTTAACTCGAACCAAAGGGGAGCCCATGTGAAGGGTTCGGCCCACTCCCACCATACGCATACATGGATCCTTTGAGAGTTGTTTCTCATTACTTGCAATCACACTACACACCCACAAACCCTAGCTCTTCTCTCTCTCTCTCATGAACCGAAGGCAGCCAAACATCCTCCTCATCGAAGATCTTGTGTTCGGATCAATCCCCTACCCTCTTCTTTAATCGGTTAGTGTGTTTGATTTATAATTAGTTGTACGATGATATGATTTCATGATTGGATCAAACGATTGTGGTTGTATGAATGATGAACAATGATATTATGTATGGATGTTTAACGATTTAATCTGGAACCGAATGCTTGTTAAATCGGTTGATATGTGTATGCTTCGGAATGTTAATCATGCGATGTTTATATATGATTGTTGATTGTGTGATGTTACAAGTAATCGGCTGCTATATATTAGGTTCGAATGAGTGTTGGGTTGTCATGATTGGAATGCATGCTTGTGATCAAAAGTGTAAATTATGTTAGCATATGATGATGAGTATGATTATTGTTCATGTTTTAATTTGGATTAGGGTTCATATGAATTAGTGAGGATTAATTGGTTTGATCGAATAATTGCTAAGTTTGATACTGTTTGTGGTTGATTGATTTTCTACAAGTATGGAAACTATTATTTGGGTCAAACGAATTTAATTGGGATTGGTAAACTATTGCATGAAAGTAGGAAGAATTGTTGATCACATAAGTCTCTTGATCGTACAAGAGACTTCAGTCACACAAGACCTTCTGGTCGCACAAAGAGTCCCTTCGCACAAGACACACACAGTCGCACAAGGGCTGTTATAGTCGCACAAGCTGTTTGTTAAGTAAACTGGTTGGGCCGGGTATACGTGTTGGGCCAGGCCTGATCGCACAACTCGTTTGGGTCGCACAAGTTATTTGGTTATTTGTTTTTGGGCCGTATGTTATACATTGGGCTGGGTAATAGGATCAGTCGCACAAGATGAATTATTGAATGATATGTTGGGCCGTGTGTTGTACATCAATGTAATTGGGCTTTCTGATTTTTTTGGGCCGGGTGCTGTTGGGCTTCAACGAGAGGATCGCACAAGTTGTTAGACTTGTGCGAGCCCAATATTTAATATAATGAATGTAATAATATGTGTTGCCATGATTCGTATGTGTTTCTTACATGCTATCTTACGTGGTACTTATGTGCACTCTGTGAAACCAAAACCTGACTTGTATTGGTAACCCTGATAGGACGTGATTGACCACTAGCCTTTAGACTTGACCTTTCTGTGTTATCTGCCGAGCAAACCAAGGTGAGTTCACACTCTACGAAGCATGGGATTCCCAGGGGTTGGGAATGGGGTTAAGGAATATGGATTCCTCGTCCTTTCTTGGGTAGGACAGTAATGGTTCAGGAATGTAATTCCTCGTCCTCACGGACAGATAACTATACTAGACCAAAACTCTCTATCACGAAATCCCTCCTTTTTATATCGACTTAATCGCCGAGCCAATGGCGAGCGGGTCATTAGTTAGATAGCGCTATTTAGGTCTGACAAGCCTTACACCGTGCCGCAGAGGACGGGCGTGAACTAATGGATCTGGGGCACGTCAATGCTGATAAACATTGACAGTTTCAGGGCACTTAAACATGACTTCAGTCAGTAGTCGATATGGTAACGAGTCTAGTGGATACACGGGGTAGCCCCCACGGCCGAAATGCCAGATAACTATCATGGGGTAGCCCCCACGGCAGGATTGCCAGAGTAAATGGGATAAACAAAGGGTTAAACAAATCACGTTTTCAACTATGGGGTAACCCCCACGGCAGGATGCCAGTTAAGGGAAACTGTTTTTTTTGAAACAACTTAAAACGAACACCCAACCGTGAACTCACTCAACTTGTTGTTGACTCGTTACTACATGCTTTGCAGGTTTATAGGTACTTAGCTGGAGCTTGCACAAGGAAGAGTCGTTGTGGGACATGGACAGCTGTGTGCCATGTTAAACATTTGGATATTTGAACTCTTGATTTGGTTTTAAACATTATGCTTCCGCTCATAACTTAACTATGTTTGTTTTGGACATTAATCGTGTTGGTTGGACTTTTACATTAAATATTTACTTGTTCCATATGATTAGTGGTTTGATCCTGGTCAGTCACGCCTCCAAGCGGTGATACTCCGCATGTGGATTTTGGGGGTGTGACAGATTGGTATCAGAGCCATTGGTTATAGAGAACTTGGTTTTAATAAAGGAAAACGTTTTTGTTAAAACCAGACTATAACCTGTATAGTGCTCTACGATCCACAACGACGCTTCACTCCACGTGCAAGGCTCGACATTCTAGGTGATATGGTTTGTGTTTTATTGCCTACTTGCTAGATTACGTAGAACTTTGCTCATGATATGCTTAGCTAGTATAGCTACTGTTGCTAGAACACGTGTGTGCTTACTCTCCTCTGTCATCGCACTTTCGCGAACCTCTCTCACACATGCTTCTTTTGGTATGAAGATCATGTCTGGACGCATTAACATGACTCAAGCCCAGTTGACGGCTCTGATCAACGAACAGGTTGCTGCGGCACTTGCAGCCGCACAAGCAGGAGGTATACCCTGCAGTTTATAACTCATTCTAGGATCTTTAGATCCTACTCTCGTGAACCTATCCATGTGTTAAACTTTGTCCTTTCTTACACTCGCAACAGGTCAGCATGCTCAGCCACCTGTGTGCACCTTCAAAACTTTCATGGATTGCCGACCCACTACTTTTAGTGGCACTGAAGGAGCAGTAGGTCTCCTCCACTGGTTTGAGAAACTAGAGTCTGTATTCGAAATGTGCGAATGCCCTGAGGCACGCAGGGTGAAATATGCTACCGGCACTCTCGAGGGTTTAGCCCTCACATGGTGGAACGCCCAGGTACAAATGCTGGGGTTGGTTGCTGCTAACGCCACCCCATGGAACAATTTCAAAGAGATGATCAAGGAAGAATAATGCAGTCGTGATGACATACATAAGCTGGAAGTTGAGTTCTTCAACTTCAAGATGACGGGGTCGGAAATTGAGGCGTATACAAAGAGATCGAATGAGCTTGCATTACTGTGCCCTACTATGGTGGACCATCCAATTAAGCGTATCGAACTATATCTTAAGGGTCTAAAACCAGAGATTCAAAGTCATGTGACTTCAGCAAATCTCGCCACCTACCAGCAGGTTGTTCAGTTGGCTCACCGTCTCACTGATCAGGCGGTGGAGCAAAACAGGTTACCAAAACGCATTAGTGCTACAGCTACCTCTGAACCTTCCAGTGATAACAAACGTAAATGGGATGGAGCTTCAAGCAGAGGTTCGACTTCTGTTCAATCCCAGTCGCAGCAGAGAAGAACTGAAGAGTATAAGAGTCCTAGTCAGCAATCGTCAGGTAGCCAAAGTCAGGGTGGATACAAAGGAAATCACCCCAAATGTAATCGTTGCAACTTGCATCATCGCGGGCCATGCACCAGGGGTAACTGTCATCGGTGCAACAAGCCAGGCCACGCGGCAAAGGATTGTAGAAGCTTATACCCAGCAAACCAGAATCGCCAGCAACCGCAAGATCAACAGAATCAACGCCAGCAACAGCAGCCGCAGGGTAACAACAAAGGGTGCTTTCAGTGTGGAGCTGAAGGCCACTTCAAGAGAGACTGTCCCCAGCTAAACAGGAACCAGAACAACAATAACAACAACAATCAAGGGAATGGAAACAACGGGGGTAATAATAGTAATGGAGCAAGGGGTCGTGTGTTCGTTATTGGCCAAGGGGAAGCTAGGAACGATCCCAATGTTGTGACGGGTAAGTTCCTTCTCGACGACTTTTACGTTACTGTCTTATTTGATTCGGGTGCTGATACTAGTTATGTGTCTCAAAACGTTAGTCAACTGCTTAAGCGTACCCCAACACCTTTGAATCCCAAACATGCTGTAGAGTTAGCTAATGGTAAAAGTATAGAGGTCACACATGTAGTTAAAGGTTGTAACCTAGTACTTGCTGATCACACTTTCTCAATCGACCTCCTTCCTATCACTCTGGGTAGTTTCGACATTGTCATTGGGATGGACTGGTTATCCCAACACCGAGCTGAGATTCTTTGCAACGAAAAGATTGTCCGCATTCCGCGCCAAGGTGAGGAACCTCTTATGATTCGTGGCGACAAGAGTGGTGCTGTTGTGAGCATCATTTCTTCCCTTAAGGCCCAGAAGTGTTTGCGTAAGGGCCACACTGCCTTTCTGGCTCTCGTTACTGACACCTCGAAGAAAGAGAAAAAGATAGAGGACTTTCCGATTGTACGCGACTATCTGGAGGTATTTCCTGAAGAACTACATGGCCTCCCGCCTCATCGTCAGGTCGAGTTTCAAATCGAGTTAGCTCCTGGAGCGGCACCCATAGCTCGTGCACCGTATCGTTTAGCTCCATCAGAGTTGAAAGAGCTATCTACGCAACTACAAGAACTCTTAGATAAGGGTTTTATTCGTCCTAGCTCTTCGCCCTGGGGAGCTCCAGTGCTATTTGTGAAGAAGAAAGACGGTACGTTCAGAATGTGCATCGACTACCGTGAACTGAACAAGGTGACTGTGAAGAATCGCTACCCTCTTCCACGCATTGACGACCTGTTCGACCAGCTGCAAGGGTCGAGCTACTATTCAAAGATCGATTTGAGATCGGGGTATCACCAGCTGAGAGTCCGAGAAGAGGACGTCTCCAAAACAGCCTTCAGAACTCGATATGGCCACTATGAGTTTTTGGTCATGCCTTTTGGGATGACAAACGCACCGGCGGTCTTCATGGACTTGATGAATCGAGTGTGCAAGCCCTACTTAAACAAATTCGTTATTGTCTTCATTGATGACATCTTGATCTATTCGAAGAGTCAGGAGGAACATGAGCAACACTTACGACTTATTTTGGAACTCCTTCGAAAGGAACAGCTGTACGCCAAGTTCTCAAAATGTGACTTCTGGCTTCGTGAAGTCCATTTCTTAGGCCATGTAGTGAACAAGGATGGGATTCACGTTGATCCATCCAAGGTAGAGTCAATCAAGAGCTGGCCTGCACCTCGTACCCCAACGGAAATTCGCCAATTCTTGGGATTGGCAGGTTACTATAGGAGATTTATCAAGGATTTTTCCAAGATTGCTCAGCCTCTTACTTCACTAACGCAGAAGGGCGTTGTTTATAGTTGGGGAAACGCACAGGAATTAGCGTTTCAGCACTTAAAGGATAGACTTTGCAGTGCACCTATCCTTTCATTGCCAGAGGGCACGGACGACTTCGTGGTCTACTGCGATGCATCTATTCAGGGTCTTGGTTGTGTTTTGATGCAGCGGGATAAAGTTATAGCATACGCTTCACGCCAACTCAAGGTTCATGAGAAGAACTACACTACACACGATCTAGAGCTGGGAGCGGTTGTTTTTGCACTTAAGATATGGCGACACTACTTGTATGGCACCAAGTGTGCTATCTACACTGATCACAGAAGCCTCGAACACATCTTTAAACAGAAGGAACTCAATATGAGACAACGACGATGGGTCGAACTGCTGAATGATTACGAATGCTCGATCAGGTATCACCCAGGCAAAGCCAATGTTGTGGCTGACGCCCTCAGTCGAAAGGATACTGCGCCCAAGCGCGTACGAGCTTTACAACTTACTATACAGTCTAGCCTTCCTTCTCAAATACGAAATGCTCAGGTAGAAGCATTGAAACCAGAGAACGTCAGGGCTGAAGCCCTACGCGGCTCAAGGCAACGCTTAGAACAGAAGGAAGACGGCGCTTACTACGTCACGGGACGCATTTGGGTCCCATTTTATGGCAACCTACGAGAGCTTGTGATGGATGAGGCACACAAGTCTCGTTACTCAGTGCACCCTGGCTCGGATAAAATGTACCACGACATCAAAACCACATACTGGTGGCCTAGCATGAAGGCCCACATAGCAACATACGTTAGCAAGTGCTTGACTTGTGCGAGAGTCAAGGCGGAATATCAGAAACCTTCAGGCCCACTTCAACAACCAGAGATACCACAATGGAAATGGGAGCAAATTTCCATGGATTTTGTTACTGGCCTGCCTAGATCACAACGTGGTAACGATACTATTTGGGTGATCGTGGATCGACTCACAAAGTCTGCTCACTTCCTGGCTATCAAAGAAACGGATAAGTTCTCCACTCTAGCAGAAGTATACCTAAAGGAAGTTGTCTCGAGGCACGGGGTGCCCACCTCTATTATCTCGGATCGAGATGCACGTTTTACATCAGAATTGTGGCAAGCAATGCACAAGTCCTTTGGCTCAAGGTTAGACATGAGCACAGCTTATCACCCGCAAACGGATGGGCAGTCGGAACGTTCCATCCAGACTCTCGAAGACATGCTTAGGGCATGTGTAATTGACTTTGGTAACGGCTGGGAAAAGCATCTGCCACTTGTGGAATTTTCGTACAACAATAGCTACCACACCAGCATTAAAGCTGCTCCGTTTGAGGCATTGTACGGGCGTAAGTGCCGGTCACCTCTTTGTTGGGCAGAGGTGGGGGATAGTCAGATTACTGGTCCAGAATATGTGGTTGACACAACAGAGAAAATTGCTCAGATACGACAACGAATGGCGGCAGCTCGTGAGCGTCAGAAAGTCTACGCCGATAAGGACAGAAAACCACTAGAGCTCCAGGTTGGGGAGCGTGTACTACTCAAAGTTTCACCCTGGAAGGGTGTGGTTCGTTTTGGCAAACGGGGCAAACTTAATCCACGATACGTTGGACCTTTCGAAGTCATTGAGAAAATAGGCCAGGTGGCCTACAGACTGAACTTACCAGCGGAACTCAGTGCAGTTCACGATGTTTTTCATGTGTCAAATCTGAAGAAGTGTCTGTCAGATGAGACCCACGCAGTTCCTTTGAAGGAGCTCACGATCGACGAGCAGTTACGATTCGTCGAGGAACCTGTGGAAATCACGGACCGGGATGTGAAGGTCCTCAAACATACCAGAATACCTCTCGTTCGAGTTCGTTGGAACTCACGTCGCGGCCCAGAGTTCACCTGGGAGCGCGAAGATCAGATGAAACAAAAGTATCCCCAACTGTTCGCAACCGGTACAACCACTACTGAGGCTGAAGCTACGGAATTTCGGGACGAAATTCCAGATCAACGGGGGGAGGATGTGACACCCCAGGAAAACCATGCAACTTAACTAGCTTCCTCAGTGAGTACGTGCTAAATTTTGGGACGAAATTTCTTTCAAATTGGGGATAATGTGACAACTCGTATTTCCGAACCTATCTTTGTACTTTGATGTAACCTAGGTGAACGTGATTCGATTATATGAACTTGATTGATTTAGTTAATATTACGATTATGTGTCTATGTGTATATATGTATGTTGTAGTCGCACAACACAACCCAACCGCACAAGCCTTTGGGCTTTACAAATCTCGGCCTACTTCTCTTTAACTCGAACCAAAGGGGAGCCCATGTGAAGGGTTCGGCCCACTCCCACCATACGCATACATGGATCCTTTGAGAGTTGTTTCTCATTACTTGCAATCACACTACACACCCACAAACCCTAGCTCTTCTCTCTCTCTCTCATGAACCGAAGGCAGCCAAACATCCTCCTCATCGAAGATCTTGTGTTCGGATCAATCCCCTACCCTCTTCTTTAATCGGTTAGTGTGTTTGATTTATAATTAGTTGTACGATGATATGATTTCATGATTGGATCAAACGATTGTGGTTGTATGAATGATGAACAATGATATTATGTATGGATGTTTAACGATTTAATCTGGAACCGAATGCTTGTTAAATCGGTTGATATGTGTATGCTTCGGAATGTTAATCATGTGATGTTTATATATGATTGTTGATTGTGTGATGTTACAAGTAATCGGCTGCTATATATTAGGTTCGAATGAGTGTTGGGTTGTCATGATTGGAATGCATGCTTGTGATCAAAAGTGTAAATTATGTTAGCATATGATGATGAGTATGATTATTATTCATGTTTTAATTTGGATTAGGGTTCATATGAATTAGTGAGGATTAATTGGTTTGATCGAATAATTGCTAAGTTTGATACTGTTTGTGGTTGATTGATTTTCTACAAGTATGGAAACTATTATTTGGGTCAAACGAATTTAATTGGGATTGGTAAACTATTGCATGAAAGTAGGAAGAATTGTTGATCACACAAGTCTCTTGATCGTACAAGAGACTTCAGTCACACAAGACCTTCTGGTCGCACAAAGAGTCCTTTCGCACAAGACACACACAGTCGCACAAGGGCTGTTATAGTCGCACAAGCTGTTTGTTAAGTAAACTGGTTGGGCCGGGTATACGTGTTGGGCCAGGCCTGATCGCACAACTCGTTTGGGTCGCACAAGTTATTTGGTCATTTGTTTTTGGGCCGTATGTTATACATTGGGCGGGGTAATAGGATCAGTCGCACAAGATGAATTATTGAATGATATGTTGGGCCGTGTGTTGTACATCAATGCAATTGGGCTTTCTGATTTTTTTGGGCCGGGTGCTGTTGGGTTTCAACGAGAGGATCGCACAAGTTGTTAGACTTGTGCGAGCCCAATATTTAATATAATGAATGTAATAATATGTGTTGCCATGATTCGTATGTGTTTCTTACATGCTATCTTACGTGGTACTTATGTGCACTCTGTGAAACCAAAACATGACTTGTATTGGTAACCCTGATAGGACGTGATTGACCACTAGCCTTTAGACTTGACCTTTCTGTGTTATCTGCCGAGCAAACCAAGGTGAGTTCACACTCTACAAAGCATGGGATTCCCAGGGGTTGGGAATGGGGTTAAGGAATATGGATTCCTCGTCCTTTCTTGGGTAGGACAGTAATGGTTCAGGAATGTAATTCCTCGTCCTCACGGACAGATAACTATACTAGACCAAAACTCTCTATCACGAAGTCCCTCCTTTTTATATCGACTTAATCGCCGAGCCAATGGCGAGCGGGTCATTAGTTAGATAGCGCTATTTAGGTCTGACAAGCCTCACACCGTGCCGCAGAGGACGGGCGTGAACTAATGGATCTGGGGCACGTCAATGCTGATAGACATTGACAGTTTCAGGGCACTTAAACATGACTTCAGTCAGTAGTCGATATGGTAACGAGTCTAGTGGATACACGGGGTAGCCCCCACGGCCGAAATGCCAGATAACTATCATGGGGTAGCCCCCACGGCAGGATTGCCAGAGTAAATGGGATAAACAAAGGGTTAAACAAATCACGTTTTCAACTATGGGGTAACCCCCACGGCAGGATGCCAGTTAAGGGAAACTGTTTTTTTTGAAACAACTTAAAACGAACACCCAACCGTGAACTCACTCAACTTGTTGTTGACTCGTTACTACATGCTTTGCAGGTTTATAGGTACTTAGCTGGAGCTTGCACAAGGAAGAGTCGTTGTGGGACATGGACAGCTGTGTGCCATGTTAAACATTTGGATATTTGAACTCTTGATTTGGTTTTAAACATTATGCTTCCGCTCATAACTTAACTATGTTTGTTTTGGACATTAATCGTGTTGGTTGGACTTTTACATTAAATATTTACTTGTTCCATATGATTAGTGGTTTGATCCTGGTCAGTCACGCCTCCAAGCGGTGATACTCCGCATGTGGATTTTGGGGGTGTGACAGCAACCGTAGAGGTCTCGAGTCGAGATCAGGGGACCTCGAGTCGTAACCAAGCTGGTCTCGACTCCTGGAGCGTGTTGTCTGGTTTCGAGTTGTCAATCAATGGTCTCGAGTCGCAACCATAAGGTCTCGACTCGCAGTTATGCAGATGCTTCTAGAACCCTTATCCAACTTGCACGAACCAATCAAATTTCATTATCATGCCCTATCCAAATCAAATTATCATAACATGTTTTATCATACCGTACACTCCTAAATTCGGATTAAGAACAACAATTTTTAAATGTTTTCATATCATTCAAACTGTTCATCCTTATGGTTCCATCATCAATACTTCTAGCATCACAGTGTTATTATCGAATATTACAACTTCCTACACTAAGCAAGAGGCAGTCAACTTATTCATCAAACCACTAACATCAATCAAAAATCCTAACTATCATACATAAATACCTCCATGTTCTAGTGCCACAACAATCATAAAAATTATAGTTTAAGCCGCACATTATTGTACTAAAAATTACCAATAAACATTCACTTATACAATCACACAAACCCTTTTATAATAGAATCCAAACCTTAGCATTTACACAACAAATCATCAAATCAACTTTTATATTTACAGCTTACCTACACAATCCCCAAATTGATCAATCAACAATTTTTAGCAGATATATTTGTAAGTCTAGATTAAACATGTACCATCCTTTTTACAAAGCTCTTATATATCAATATTTTCATACAATTTTCACATCCAAATCATCAAACAGTGGCAATTACTTAAATCAAGATTCATAAAAGATGCAAATAATGATCACACACTAACCAAAACCTCGAAATGCAGACTACCACATCAAATATATGCTGTATATCTACACACTAAAAACATACTTTTACTCAACAATCATCCATATCCAGAAGTGTAAACGCAGCCGAGAATCAACAAGATCAAAACACAAAATAGAAGCAAACTGACCGAAGGGTTTTGTACGGATGGTAGTGGGTGTGACCCGAGACCCGGACTTCCCTCGAACCGTACCGAATTGCAGCTTTACCCGAACCAAACTCGAGCCGAACAGGACATGTCTTGAATCTGAATCTCGGAGCTCTATGCCCGAACCCGAGCCGTGAACGACCACCACTTCTGCCAACGTCGTCTACCGCGGTAGACGGCGGCGACGCACACGCCGACGTTACCACCCGCACCATTCATCATCATCAGCATCAATTCAGAAAGAACAAAAGAAAAGTATGAAAGGAGCAGGGGTTACCGGTCGTCGACTCCTCTGCTGCCGCCATGAACGGCGGCGCTGCTCCACCTCTGACGACTTTCTCCCTCTCTCTGAATCGGATGTGGGTGTGTGTAGTAGATGGGGGAGGGAATGTGCGTGTGCGTGTGGTTGTTGAAGGAGAATGATCGGCCGGTGGAGTCGCCGGAAAGCGACTCCGATCGCTGGAGGCTTTGATCGAGAATCAAAGGGAAAAAGGGGGTGTTTGTCGGCTGCCTCTAGGTGCACATTAGGGTTTTTTTTTTTTGAATTAGAAAGAGGGTGAGAGGTTATAATGGGGTTTAAATAGGTAGGGTTTAGGTTTAGGGAGTGGGGCTGGGCCTAGCCCAAGTGTGTGAACCCGTTAATAAAACACACTGGCCCGGTATATTAACTTATTCGCAAATAATCGAAACTCTCGTCGCGGATTATTACTATTTTATAAAATAAGGACGATAATAACAATAATAAACAAATAATAATAGTGAATACGAGCATTAATAAAATGCTCGTTTCTTGACGATCATGATCAAGGGTTCGAGTTGTCACATTCTCCCCATGTTACAGGAATTTCGTCCTCGAAATTTAAGCTAAGACATACGATTCGCTCTAATTATGGACTCGCTGATAACAAAGTGTCATACGTACATACACGTAGTTCAAAAAAGTTCACAAAACAAACATGTAATCCACATAGCACATAAGGTCACATAGCGTAGACGGTCAAGTAGCATAAGATCCCAAGAGTTTGTACGTATTTCACATAGTATAGAATTTCACAAAATTAATTATGACATCCAAGAAACGTACAGGAAAACCCGAAGTGTCACATTATCCCCAAGTTCAGGAAATTTCGTCCCGAAATTTAGCGCGTAGCCACTAACAAGCTAGTGTGTTTGTACGTTTTCGTGGGGCGTCACATCATCCCCCTTGTTGGTTTGAAATTTCTCCCTGAAATTTAGCGGTAGCCTCAGCGCTGGAGGTAATGTTTGTAAACAACTGGGGATACATGCACATCATCTGGTTTTCCCGTTCCCAGGTAAGCTCCGGGCCACAGCGCGAGATCCAACGAACTCGGTCTGTTAGCATATTATACCACGCTTGAGGGTTTTGATTTCTTGGTTCTTGATCTCAACCGGTTCCCCAACGAAGCGTAGTTTGTTGCTGGTCACGAGTTCCTAAAAAGGACAACGAATGTTTCATCTGACAGACACTTCTTTAGACTAGGCACGTGAAGGACGTTGTGTACCGCACTCAGCTCTTCAGGCAGGTTTAGCCCGCAAAGCTACCTTACCGATCCTTTCGGCAATTTCGAACGGTCCAATATATCGCGGATTAAGTTCGTCCCGTTAGCCAAAATGTACAACACCCTTCAAGGGTGTACTTTAAGTAGAACCCAATCTCCGACTAGGAGTTCTAGAGGTTTCCTACGCTTACCCGCGTAGCCTTTCTGATGGTCTGGAGCTGCCGCCATGCGTTTGTCTGATCTGGGCGATCTTATCCGTTGTGTCAAGTGCAAGTTCTGGGCCGGTAATTTGGCTTCCGCCCGACACAGAGGTGACCGGCATCTGCGTCCGCGCGATGCCTCAAATGGTACTGCCTGATTGCTAGTGTGGTAGCAGTTGTTGGAAGAGAATTCTACAAGAGGGAAGTGTCACTCGTATCCAAGGTCGATAACACATATTCTTAGCATGCCTTTGGGTGTTCGGATGGTGCGTTTGGCCTGACCATCAGTTTGCGGGCGATAAGCGGTGCTCATGCCTAACTGTGAGCCAAAGGTCTTTGTGCACATCCTCCAACGAATCGGATCCAAAACGTGGGTCTCGATTAAAGATAATGGAGGTTGGCACCCCATGCCTAGCAACTGCTTCTTACAAGTAGACAGCCCAAGTTTCGAAAACTTGTCATTTTCCTTGTAAGGAAGTGTGCAAACTTGGTTAAACGATTTATGATCCCCCAAATGGGCCTTGAGATCGTGATGCCTCTTGTCAGAGTCGGGATGTACCATGTAGACTTGTGTGCTTCGCCCATCACAAGCTCTCGGAGATTCCCGTAAGATGGAACCCAGATACGTTCCATAGAGTAGTGAGTGCAGTTGCCTTTGAGTTCGAGCGGCCTTTTCCATGCCACGCAAGGACCCAGCCAAAGAATTTTCCGCTTTCAGAGTTTCTACAGGAGCGTCTTAGGTTAGGTCAGGAGGTTCGAAGGAATAGTAGACTGTAACACACTCACATGCTTAGGTTTAGTCTCTTGTTAGCCCAGTCCGGATGTTGCCTGATCGCGCATTCGTGATCGTTTAGGGATACGACCCCGTCAATGTTGCCGCGTGTTCAAAGACTGTGCTGGAGACTCTCGTGATCGGTGTAAATCGTGCAGTTGGTACCGTACGAGTAATGTCTCCACCTTTTGAGCGCAAGGACTACGGATCCCAATTCTGAACCATGCATAGAGTAGCCCCCTTTTGGGTACTTGAGTTGTCGAGAGGCGCAAGCGATCGAGAAAAGCGGACCTTGCAACGTCAAAAGTCGCGCGTTGAAAACTTAGCGCAAAGCGGTTTGTGTCGTGGGGATTCTAGGGTTAAGCGTAGGAGTCGTTCGAATCCCTACTGGTTCTCGGAGTAGGTTCAAGTGTCGTCAAAGGAAACAGGTGTCGAGATTTGACAGGGTGGGATAAATTCGAAGTCGTGACTGGGTGTTAATCGTATCAAGTTTGAAGGACCGTGCTTGCGATACCTTTACCTCCGGGGCATCCTTGGTTCGTTGCTCCAACGAGTAACGTTCGTAGAAAGTAATTCGTCCAAACGGAGGTTTGTGCAGAATAGGGTAGGATAAGAATCATGGAATTCGTGAAGCATAACGCGGGTAGCGAGAAATTATGCAAGAAGGGTAGTCGCAATCAATGCGTTCAACTTGGGGCAACATAAAAGGCTTTGGGATCATTAAGGATTTATCCGATGTTGATGAGGTAGCTGGTCGTACACAAGTTGTATGTGGTTAGAATAAAGAACGTCGCTCGTCGATATGGAGTGTTACGTCAACGTGGTTGGCACAATAAGAAGTAGCTAGAGAGGGATGGTCGTCGCGCGGGTTTGTAGATTTTAGGATCTACTGAGACGTCTGGCAGGATGTGATTTATCAAACCGGTAGGAAATCAAGTTCGAGTGGGTGGTTCTAAGTAGTGTGAATGAGTTCGAAGTAGCGCTTGCGTCGTCGAGGGGTTTCGATGTGAAACTTGCGAAAACAGGTTTTCGAGAAAGTATGATTTGAAGTAACACATTGATGAATTTCAAGGGTTGGAAAGTTTGTCGACTATAGGGCGTGTTTGTTGAATTCCCCAAACTGAAGAGAGATCTGGCCAAGGCTTCTATATAAAGAAACGTGGACGTCGCGATAAAGAAACGATAGCAAGGGCATCGTCCTAAGCATCAAATGCTGGTTCGTACGAAAGCTAGCGAAAGGATTCTAGGAATCAGAAAAGTCTTCAAAGAATTACGGTTCTGGCAATGAAGGATAAGGTAAGCGTCTAGGTCATCGTGCTCGTCGGTGGGTTGCATGGTCCACATCTCCGTCATGTCAGGCTTTTCAAATACACCGATTGGTAAGAAATATATCGATTTGCTGGTTTTTAGAGTGTGCTAAGGTATAAGGTCAGACTGGAATAGCGTTTTATCATGTAATGAGGAATTAGGGGAAATAACTTCGCCGTCGATGGAAAAAGTGATACGATAGCTGGCACAGCAATGAGAAGCATACACCGCGCATGTTGTTCGTGTTCGAGACGTGCAAACAGAAACCCGAAAAGTGTAGACTTACCAGAATTTAGGTGATCGGTCGTGTGAGGGAACAAGTCTCACTACTTAAGTCGGGAAAAGAAATATGCAAGTAAAAAGGATGCGAATGACGCCGTCATTCCTACTATTATCCCATGATATAGGGGTGGCTCCCCTTCGTCGATTCGTTCTCGTAACTTCTCTATGTGCTTCGTAGCAGACCTTTCCTAGGTAGGTCTATCGAGTGGACGTCCCTTGCGTCAATTTGCAGTCCAAGGATGATATCAGGAAATACGTGGACGAGGACTTGGAATGACTGGTTCCTTGCCCTTAGTGTATCGTGGTTTCGAATCAGGTTTAAGTGGACTCGCTCCTGCCTAGCGCACATCAGGTTTGTATAGTTTTCGTATGATTCACAGTATTGAATACAGCTACATATTTACGCACATATGCTGAATATATACATACACATTTACACATATATGTGTGCACAAGTAAATGCCGATGACTATAATTACCATGTGAGTACCTGAATCTGACGAACCTTGCAATACGGAGTGTGGTGTCGTTGTGGTTTTCATTAAAGAACGGTTATAGTCTGGTTTCCATATAAAAACATTTTTCATCTTAAAAATATTTTATATCTTAAACCTAGTTCACTATAACCAATGGCTCTGATACCAATCTGTCACACCCTCAAATTCCACATGCGGAGTACCACCGCGAGGCGTGCGACTGACCAGGATCCAGCCACTAATTATTTTGAACCGTTTGGTTATTATTATAAGTAATGGTGTAATTAGCGACCAATTTAAATTTTTCAAAACATAGTTTAAGTTTGCAGCGGAAAGGAAAGGATTACATATCATAATTTAAAACCACAAGTTATTAGTTATGAACTTACAAACCACGCACTCCAGCTGATTGCAATGTCCGTCCTTAACTGTATCGAGCAACCTGCAAAGCATGCAGTAGGGTATCAACATAATGTTGGCGAGTTCACGAGTTGTCCAGTTTTAACCTTTCGAAAACGTAAGTTGTTTAGATAAAGCATTTATAATCACGTCATGGGGAGCTACCCCATATGAAAGCTACTAAACTGGCGTTACCGAAACTATTGACGAGAAGATTTTGTGCCCCGAGTCAATGTCTATCGTCATTGACCAAGATGCAAGGTATACTAGTTCACGCCCGATCTCCCCCGGTCACGGTGTGAGGTTGTCAAACCTAATAGCGCTATCAACTAATAACCCGTTCGCCCCCGGCGATTAATCGGTACTATGAGCAGGGACTTTACATGATAGAGATTCGTTTAGTTTTGCTAGTTGTGATTTATAAATAATATCCAAACGTATCTCCCCCGGAGATAGTATTGTAAAAGTACCCATTTGCATTTTCCCTCGGAAATATTAATTGGAAGTAATCTTTAAAGATGGCGGTTTGTTCGTGTCCCTCCCTGGGACGCATGCTTTTAGTGTGTGAACTCACCTTGGTTTGCTCGGCAGACAATTTACTTGTGTTGTGTTGGCCAACCATACCCTATTATGGTTATTAGATATTTATTAGGTTCGTAAGCAAGTAGTGTCATGTATAATCCTACACGTATTTAACACATAGCACGTAAGTCACACTAGCATAGTAGCATATACGTTATTGGGCCTATCCTAGCATACAAACAGTTCAACAGTAATAGTTAAACATTAACAGTAGCACATAGTCCAAAACATTAGTTTGTGCGGCCCAATAACTAAGCAGAGTAGTCCAGTCGAAACCGGGTGGTCTCGACTCGAGAACAAGAGGTCTCGAGTCGCAACCACGAAGTTCCGAGTCGCAACCAGATGGTCTCGAGTCGTGCATACTTGAGTCGCAACCGTAGAGGTCTCGAGTCGAGATTAGGGGACCTCGAGTCGTAACCAAGCTGGTCTCGACTCCTGGAGCGTGTTGTCTGGTTTCGAGTTGTCAATCAATGGTCTCGAGTCGCAACCATAAGGTCTCGACTCGCAGTTATGCAGATGCTTCTAGAACCCTTATCCAACTTGCACGAACCAATCAAATTTCATTATCATGCCCTATCCAAATCAAATTATCATAACATGTTTTATCATACCGTACACTCCTAAATTCGGATTAAGAACAACAATTTTTAAATGTTTTCATATCATTCAAACTTTTCATCCTTATGGTTCCATCATCAATACTTCTAGCATCACAGTGTTATTATCGAATATTACAACTTCCTACACTAAGCAAGAGGCAGTCAACTTATTCATCAAACCACTAACATCAATCAAAAATCCTAACTATCATACATAAATACCTCCATGTTCTAGTGCCACAACAATCATAAAAATTATAGTTTAAGCCGCACATTATTGTACTAAAAATTACCAATAAACATTCACTTATACAATCACACAAACCCTTTTATAATAGAATCCAAACCTTAGCATTTACACAACAAATCATCAAATCAACTTTTATATTTACAGCTTACCTACACAATCCCCAAATTGATCAATCAACAATTTTTAGCAGATATATTTGTAAGTCTAGATTAAACATGTACCATCCTTTTTACAAAGCTCTTATATATCAATATTTTCATACAATTTTCACATCCAAATCATCAAACAGTAGCAATTACTTAAATCAAGATTCATAAAAGATGCAAATAATGATCACACACTAACCAAAACCTCGAAATGCAGACTACCACATCAAACATATGCTGTATATCTACACACTAAAAACATACTTTTACTCAACAATCATCCATATCCAGAAGTGTAAACGCAGCCGAGAATCAACAAGATCAAAACACAAAATATAAGCAAACTGACCGAAGGGTTTTGTACGGATGGTAGTGGGTGTGACCCGAGACCCGGACTTCCCTCGAACCGTACCGAATTGCAGCTTTACCCGAACCAAACTCGAGCCGAACAAGACATGTCTTGAATCTGAATCTCGGAGCTCTATGCCCGAACCCGAGCCGTGAACGACCACCACTTCTGCCAACGTTGTCCACCGCCGTAGACGGCGGCGACGCACACGCCGACGTCACCACCCGCACCATTCATCATCATCAGCATCAATTCAGAAAGAACAAAAGAAAAGTATGAAAGGAGCAGGGCTTACCGGTGAAGCTCGTCGGAACAACCAGAACCATCACTGCCTCTACTGATTGGGTTCCCCGTCGTCGACTCCTCTGCTGCCGCCATGAACGGCGGCGCTGCTCCACCTCTGACGACTTTCTCCCTCTCTCTGAATCGGATGTGGGTGTGTGTAGTAGATGGGGGAGGGAATGTGCGTGTGCGTGTGGTTGTTGAAGGAGAATGATCGGCCGGTGGAGTCGCCGGAAAGCGACTCCGATCGCTGGAGGCTTTGATCGAGAATCAAAGGGAAAAAGGGGGTGTTTGTCGGCTGCCTCTAGGTGCACATTAGGGTTTTTTTTTTGAATTAGAAAGAGGGTGAGAGGTTATAATGGGGTTTAAATAGGTAGGGTTTAGGTTTAGGGAGTGGGGCTGGGCCTAGCCCAAGTGTGTGAACCCGTTAATAAAACACACTGACCCGGTATATTAACTTATTCGCAAATAATCGAAACTCTCGTCGCGGATTATTACTATTTTATAAAATAAGGACGATAATAACAATAATAAACAAATAATAATAGTGAATACGAGCATTAATAAAATGCTCGTTTCTTGGCGATCATGATCAAGGGTTCGAGTTGTCACAAGCTCATTAGCCCATTAAAATTAATTATGTCTCTAAGGACATAAAGATTTCTATGTCCTCTTACTTCAAAATTCAATTTAGTCTTATTTCATAACATAGATGTATTTTGGCTCTACAGGCCATTTCATTTAATTACTACTAACACCACCCATGAGATGGTTTGTTACCCAAAGGCTAGCTCAACCACCTTTCGTAATGTCCTAAGCCCTTACCCGAATGTATGACCCATTACAAATAAATGACAGGGTCAAGGTAATGACCCATTAACAATACCTTGCAAATCTTCTTTGTTAACTCGTGGCAATACATGCACTTACCATCATGCTTACACATAGGTATAAAACTCGACAAGACAAACATTAAATACCAAGTTCAAATATGACCCGTTTGTCCTTTTTTCTATTCTTGGTCTGCCCTTTAGGCGTCTCAACCAATCCATAAATTGTTTATCACCAAAAAGGGTGATTCAACAAAAAAAATTGCCCATTTGGCTCATTATGATTTATACGATAGATCTTACCTCTACAACAGCATTCTGCTAAACTATGCACTGTGTTAAACTGTGCACTGACCTTTGCACTTTGCTAATATGTGCACTGTGCACTGTGCACTGACCTGTGCACTTTGCTATGTTGTGCACTGACATGTGCACTTTGCTAAGCTGTGCACTTTACTATGATGTGCACTATGCACGGACCTGTGCACTTTGCTATTATGCATGGGTCTAATTTCTACAAATCTTTATTTGATGTAACACCTCGTAAAATCCTGACCAATGATGCGTTGACACGTGTACTAAACCCTAATGAAGTCAAACGTTGACTATTAGGGACTAATTTTGTGAAAAATCAAAAACTTTGAATGTGGAAGGACTGAAAGTGTTAACATGCTTAAACAAAGCCTCTGAATAACAACACACGGTATTCATAATTATATTTGAGCCACTTGTTGGTCGAAAGGAACCGTTTACGTAATAAATTAAAAGTTTGCGCAACGAAGGGTTAAAAGCGTCAACATGTTTAATTATACCTCTGAGTGACCTTTTAACAAACTCAGAGTGTTACAACATCTGATTGTATTATGGGGAATACATAATATTGGCCATATAGGGCTTTAATTCCGATAAATGATAATACGCACTAGTTTGTGCGTTAAAAGGGTTAAAAGTGTCAACATGTTAATTCTTACCTCTGAGTGACCTTTTAACGAACCCGAAGCATCGTGATGTTTGATAATACTCACGGGAATGCCTAATATTGGCCGTTTAAGGCTTTGATGCCATTAAACGATAATACGCACACGTTTAAGCGTTAAAAGGACTAAAAGAGTCAACGTGTAAATCTACATCCTTGAGAGTCCTTTTAAACGAACCGGGAACTTCGTGATGCTCGGTCATACTCCCGGGTGTGCCTAATATTGGTCACAATGAGCATATATTATTATTATTATTATTATTATTATTATTATTATTATTACTATTATTATTATTAATATTATTATTATTTTTATTCATTACTTAAAGCCCACACATAACTAAAACCATTTGATGAATCTATGGACTTGTTAATGGTTTTAAAAACCTAGTATAACACTTGTAATCATCTCATGAATTCCCTAAACACATGGCATGATCTTATCCTTTCTCAAAAACTATATAATGGCCTTGAAATTTCATTTTCAAAGTGCACCATTCATTATTTCTTCATATCTTCTCATCTTGGAGGATCCTAAGCAATTGAGAACCACCTTTGAGTTTTCTTCAATCCATAGGACCACTTGTAAGTGTTCCTTTCATAGCTAGTTCTTTTATTTGGCTTAAAAAGCCGAAAAGTCAAGCGTTTACGATAAACGCTTTGACTTCTAGTTAGACCATAAACGGTCAAGCCATTGTTCGCAACGAACATGGCTACGTGATTTTAATTCGGTAGGTGTTAAACCCTCAAAAGGGAACCTTATAAGAATCACGTTTGCTTGGTCAATTGACGAGTCAACGTAATATTGTTTTAAAAAGTCAACGGGTCAGTTTTTGAAATAATCATGATATGAGTTTAGAAATGTTCTAAAATACATTTTATCACTTAAACAACTTGGTAATAATTATTAGAACATGTGTAAACATGTTCGGCTCGTCAATTCCAGTTTTAGGGTCGATTCACAACCGAAAGTCGCGAAATTTGACTTCTTCGTTGACTTTCGATTATGAACCGAATTAAATTAGTTTGCAACTGATTATAGGTTCCGTTATGATCGTAATATAATGTATCATAACCCTATAAGGTTATATTACACGATCATATTAGAAATCTGAGTTTTTGCACATGTTCCGTTAATATGCCGTACTTTGACTATTATGCCCTTTTTAGCAAAAATAAGGTTTTAGACATCAATAAGCTTTCAAACAACTTAGGTACTGATATGTTAACATGTTTAACATATTTCGATGTTACAAATCTGATCATAAACTGAGTTTGCATATAATATCGTAAATTATGCTTTAAATTGACCAAAATGCCCTTTATGCGCGTAGATCGGTTTTAAGCATAATTTTTCATACCAAACTCATTGTCTACTGATGTAATATCATAATTAGGATAATTTGGGATGTTCATTCAGTTTACAAGCTGAGTTTACGCATACGTTCTTGAATTACGTCCTTAAATGACGATAATGCCCTTTTTGCACCTAAAATGATTTAAAAGCACAATTTTCATACAAAACCTTTTTATTACTGATATGTTATATTAATTAACATATTTTGGTCATATAAACCTGATCATAACATTAGTTTTCCTAAAAGATCGCAAATATCGTCATTTAACGACTTAAACGCCGTTTCGGCGCATAGTAAGATTTTAATCCATAACTACCAATCAAGACTTGTTACCTACTGATTTTATAAATAATTTTAAATATTTTTACATTAGGTATATACTATAAACTAAGATTCCCAAATTAGCCTTCAAAACTATGTGTGAAATTACCAAAATGCCCCTACGGAGCATAGTTTGGTTTTAAACTATAAAACACACATATGTTTGGTATCATACTGATATTATATCATAAATAAAGTGTTTTCAAATATTGTTTATGATGACAACATCAGTTTGTGCTCCACTTTCTTTTATACGTCGTAAAATGACCAAAACGCCCTTATGAGGCATAGTTTGATTTTTAAACCTTATCGTGCATACGAGTTGATATCCTACTGATATTATGACTTGTCTAAAGTATATCGGAATATGGAACTTGTTCATGACTTATCTGGTTACTCGTTATCGCATATACGTGTAGGGAACGTACCAGTGACAACATTCGGGTCCTGGCGTGCTTCCCTTGCTCCAATGTTGAATACCCTTCCACGAGCTTGATTGAGTTTTGGGCATTCACGCTTGAAGTGCCCGATGTCTCCGCAGTTAAAACATCCCGGTCCTCGACCGTTACCATCTCCATTACCGCCTTGATTGTTGTTCTGATTGTGGTTACCACTCCCTGCTTGATTCCCGAAGTTACCGCGATTATCATTTCCGCCGTTGCGGTTCCCATTCCCGTTACCTCCACGGTTTTTGTTACCAAATCCCCTTTGGCCACCATGGCCAGTACCAACCCAACAAGTGTCTTTTAAGTGACCAATCTTCCCACAGGATTCACATTTTCTAACTCTGCACCGGCCAGCATGATGATACTGGCATAATTCACATTTGGGCAGAGCGCCCATGTACCTTTTCCCTTTAACTTTAGCACCATACTTAGCTTCAGCTGGTGGGTTCACATCCTTCCTCTTGTTGGCACTGCCGGTACTCTTTTTAAAGTTGGAGAATTTCCTCTTGTTCTCCCCTGAAGATTCAACATGAGTTTCTTTCTTTTTCGGTTCAGAAATTGAAAACTTGTTCAATCTGTTGGCTTCTTCTGTAAGTGCCACGCTGAGATCAATGGCTTCGGTAATCGTTGGTGGCTTGGACGTTGTTACCATGCTCATGATCTGGGGTGCCAATCCCCAGATGAAACGCTCAATGCGTTTAAATTCGGGATCAACCATATATGGCACAACGCGTGACAAGTCGTGGAACCTTTGGACATATTCAGCAATTTTTGGGCCATCCATTTTTAGGTTCCGGAATTCCGTCTCCAGCTTCTGTATTTCGGCCCGTGAACAGTATTTCTTCCTCATGAGCTCCTTCAGCTCAGCCCATGTTAGTGCATACGCCGCCGCCTCCCCGAGGGTTTGAACTTGCAGGTTCCACCAGGATAAAGCACCATCAAGAAAGAGTCCTGAGACGTAAGTAACTTGGTTTTCATGAGCACACTTGCTCATCCTTATTACCGAATCCGTCTTTTCCGTCCATCCGACGAACGCAACAGCACCCCCAGTGCCGTCGTAATTCAAGGGCTTACGGTCCAGAAATTGTTTGTAGGTACAGCCATTGGGTGTGTTGTTGTTTCTTGAGGTATTCCCACTAGTCTCCGCGTGGGAGGCCTCATAATCTGCTATTGCCTTTGAAATACGTTCCTGTAATTCTGCCTCAGTAGTAGGCAACCGTGTGTCTCGTCGTGGAGGCATCTTCTAAAAGAAGATCATATCGGTCAGGTCATAGTAGGTATGGTAAGTAAGTAATATGCGTATGTAATAGTATCCATCAACACAATAACACATAACATCCCATGTTATAACACAAATCAAATAATCCAACAACACATGTAATGAGAACGCTGCGATTGAGCTATCATATAACAAGACCACCAATACGGTTTACAAGTTTTACAAATGTAGCATACATCCAAAAGAGACTAAGGGTTACATCACCCTTGTCTGAATCGTCTAACAATATATACAAAAACCAAAAGTCAAATATCAAAATCATAAGTCTTCATGTGGTCTTCAAAATGCTACGCAGTCAGGCTCAATCGCTGTCTTCTCATCAAAAGTAGTGCTACCTGCAACAACCAAAAGTATAGCTACGCTGATAGCGGAGGAGGGGGGAAGAAAAGCAAACGGCGCATATGCACCCAATCCTCCTCGAGTGCGTGGACAACGCGCAGCAGGTAAGCAATATGCTGCTCCGGAGTGAGGAAGCGGACATCAGAATCCGGGTGTAGTGGAAGAGGAGCTGGTGGTGTAGCAAAAGGAGACTGACAATGACAAGGGGGAGGACGCAGAATCCTCTCCAGCTCCTGGACTCGTCGGCTCAACGCATCCTGCTGTAACTGCAGGGATATAAGTATGTCATCCGTGGTATATCCAACATGGAAATGGTGATATGGGTCTGATAGAGGCATGACATTGGGCGAAGACCACATAAATGGCTCGCCCAAGGGTACAAAAGGTGATGTAGTGCGAGGAAGCTGAGACATGAATGGTACAGCTGATGACACAGGCGGGACAAAAGCAGGCTGCTGCCTCGACGAACCCTCCCCAGGACAAGGTGGAGGAATGTCCTGGAGAAAGGTGATAGGAAGGTCGGTGCGATGGATATCTGACACATAGGGAAAATGAGGGGTAACATCAATCGGTGCAGAGATGGGTGCATGAGGGGGAGTGACTGGTCTAACATGTGGGGGATAATCGTCATCATCGACCCACCCGTTGTGGGTGTCAGCATATCTAGGATCGATGTGGGCGGCAAACGGAGCATGGTCATCAAACATAAGGACTGGACCAGGTAATATCGGTGCAATATCAGGTATCTCAGCAAAGATAGAGTCATGATCTGGCAATGGGACAGGGTCAGCTGGGGCTATAACTAGATCAGCGGGTACAACAGGGGGTTGATCGATAGGAGCAACAGGAGCCTCTAGGGGCTGATCAGCATGCGCAAGCCCAATCTCATGATCTAGGTTGAAATCATGAGGAACATCAGGGGCCTCGAATGGCTGCTCATCAGGAGCATAGTCTATCTCATGCTCAACGTCATCAGCAAGGTCAAGCTCATGATCGGGGTCATCAGCAAGGTCAAAATCATGATTGGGGTCATCAGCGAGGTCAAAATCAGGGTCCTGATCGGATGCGGCTGACATGATCATATCGGAATCTGAGTCGGTGGGGTATCGTTACAACCCCAGCGCATGGAGAGTAGAAGATGACACTGGCTCAAAAGAGTCTGGACCAGACGAATCGTGACCAGACTGGTCAGATAAATCCTCCATGACAGGAACCTCGACAGGAATAACGACATCGTCCTCAATAGGAACAACAGCAAGAGGGACGGGAGCAGGGATCTCAGCAAGAGGTAGATCCCCAACTAGAATACCATCAGTGAGCGGAACATCGTCTCCGAAATCCGGCAAAGCAAAAGGCTGGAAATCATCATAATCACTGCTGTCAGTATCAGATGTATAAATCTCGGGATCTGTGGGCATCGGATCATCTGAATCTACTGCTATGGGGTCTAGTGCGCCAGAAACTCCACTCGAAGAAGACATGACGTCTGTAACAAAACAATCACAACAATTGCACATATATCAACATATAATCAAATAAGCATGTAAGTCACAATAGCAATGTAACCAAGTAATCATGTATGCATCCTAGTCTTCCCAAGACTATCCCACCCAGCCTCT
This sequence comes from Helianthus tuberosus, assembly GCA_030545235.1. Taxonomy (NCBI): domain Eukaryota; kingdom Viridiplantae; phylum Streptophyta; class Magnoliopsida; order Asterales; family Asteraceae; genus Helianthus; species Helianthus tuberosus. The sequence continues at coordinate 25,829 of JARYGA010008609.1, forward strand.
CAGACTGAACTACTTAGCCTCTCAGACCAAACCTCCCAGTTTCCCAAACTGAACTACCCAGTTAGTCTTTCAGACCAACTCCCCAGTCTCTCAGACTGACTTACCCAGCTAGTCTCTCAGACTAACTCCCCAATCTCTCAGACTGGCTTACCCAGCTAGTCTCTCAGACTAACTCCCCAGTCTCTCAGGCTGACTCCCCAATCTCTCAGACTGGCTCCCTGGTCTCTAAGACCGACTCCCTGGTCTCTAAGACCATACTCCCCCAGTCTCTCAGACTGGACTCCCTCAGTCTCTAAGACTGAACTATAAACATAGCCCTTTTAAAATGTGTTATTGTGCCTTTTATTTGTAAAAAGGTTTGTTCCCTGGATCTGGACATTTTGTGTATGCAATGTAAAAACGTTTTCGTGAGAGCCCTGATGATCATAGTCTAGACTCGAGAAAGAATCCTAGTTCGCTATGATCGAGGCTCTGATACCAAGCTGTCACACCCTGGCTTTTGCGGAAGCGTGGGTTTATTTGGTGTGACTTCTTAATACCATAGAAACAATCATAACAATGCTATATGAAAAAAATACGAGATGTTCACCCATTAATATAGTTTAGAAAATACCATAACATGCTTGTCTTGAAATGTCAACCCAAAATAAGTTACAACCATGACTTGTTTAAAATGAGTTCACAAGGACTCAACAAAAGACTTTACATAAAACGAGGTTTGGAGACGTGTGACCCGTCCAGGAAAGGGTTACACCTTCCAAACCCTATAACCCTGGATGACATCTTTATTTAGTATGCAGCTTGACACATATGCAGACACTTGCCAGATCCCTTTTAGTTTCCTGAAATACATGTAGTTTGAAAAATCAACAAAAGTTGAGCGAGTTCATGTGTATGTGAGTATGTATAAACCTTTGAAATATGTCTGTATGTATGAAAGTCCCTGGTATGTAGCAATAAGGAAAAAGAGATCACCAATGGGTTGCAAAGCCACTGGTATGTGTGAAGTGATGCAGGAAAACTCAAACCTAGCGGAGTTGCACCGGGCTTCCAGCTGTAAGACACAGTCACCACTATGGGCCACCCTGGCCTCATGGGTGTGGGTTCGCTACACCCAAATAGATCTATCACTCATGTCCCTCGGTCCTACGACGAGGATTAATGGCCTTAAGTGTTGTGCCCACCACTCACATGATCTAAGTAATATGCCATCCTTAAGCTAACCATACCATGTATAAAAATGTTTGTAATAATTGTAACATGTATTTCACCCCCGAAGTTATAAAACTGAAAACAATTAAGAGAAAAGAGGGACATGAACTCACTGTAGTGCGTCTCCTGCTCGTAACTCAGACTTTGTCAGGTATACCTACACCGTACTAATGTCTATTAGACGAACGGGTCGTGCCTTGCTTTTGTATTTACGGTTTGAGTTACGTTACTTTGATATTATTCCAAGTTATAACTTATTGTTAAAATAATAATAATTATTTTAACTTACATTATATTTTTAGGTCTTGAAATAATAGTTAGACAACTATTTCGTATTCATACTTCTCAAGTATTTTATGTGCGTATTTCCTTCCCAATGATGGGGGTATCTTATACATATATTTTTGTGATTTAAAGTCTTGATATTATGTGCTCTTAAGTCCCACTTTAGAAAAGTATATGATAACTTAGTTGTCAAAAATATAATGTGTTTCCAAGAAAATAAACATTGTCCCAAAATTTATCTATTCTCCAAATATACTAAGAAAATATATTATAACTTCTCAAAATAATATATTTTCTACTTGTTCAAAAATATGTTATACCTTGTGATAAATCATATTGTTCGTTATCAAAATATTGTCCATCCAAAATATACTAGTAACGGTACTTTGTTAAGTTATATTATTTTTCTCTAAGTAATATCACTAGTTCCCAAATCATGCCAATATTCACACAAGCGTTTTAGTACAGAGCATATATTCTAAATATATATTTGTCCACTTTTACTTATGAAAACCAACCTCCGACAGTTTGTATTTTTGTAACAAAAATTTATGGCGAAGTTTATTTTGAAAAACAAAGTTAAAAGTATGCTTGTAACACTTGTTTGGAAAATATTTTCTAAGTGTTGGAATTTTAGGAAATTTCGCCAGAGTTTCCTTTGTAAACGGAGGGGTCCATTCTACATAGCATATCATTTTCTTTTCAAAAACCAATCAACAATCAATTCTTAAACAATTTTACATCACCAAGAGCAAAACTATATGCGTTATATATTAATCATGAACTTGATACATCACAAAAACGCGTAATAACTTGGTAATGCGTTTAGTGGTCTTAGTTACCTTTCAAAATGTATTCACTTCTTTAAAAATCATTTTCTTAAAAGAGTTAAGTGTTTACAACTTGTAAACAATCTTTACAAAAATTAATCTTTTGAACTCTTCTTGTAAATAAAAGGTTTTTACACTTATTTCCTTTCCAAAAATGGTGTAAGTGTATGTAAAAGTCATGATCTTTCAAAAATCGATTCTTGAACTTGGTTTGCTTAGAAAAGTCTCTTGAAATTCTCGGATCTATATGATCATCAACTTACTTTGTTCACTTATATTTCAAGAAATTCATTTTTATCAAGTTCATATTTAACTAGAAGGTGATGTTTCATGTATCACATAATCACCTCCTAATCTTGTTAAATCATGTTTCTAAACATCATTTAACAAGTTCCATATGGTGATTAACATCACATAACCAAGAATCAATAAGAAATTAACAACATTTTCATAGCAACATCCTATTAACAACATTTCATCCTCATGTAAACTTTATGTAAAGCTTTATGTTTAAATCTTTTAGTTCATATTCTTAGTGTTCTTGATATTCATCATACTTCATCTTTTGACTATTCAAAATAGAAATAAGCAAAGGTTAAACAAAGACTTACAACTAGCACAAAGGCTAGGGAAGAACTCTAGTGAAAAGATGATGAAAAATGATGTAAAAAAAGCAAGTAATGAAGCTCCTTGATGATCCACAAGCTATAATCTTCACAAAGCACCTCTTAACACATGTATGGAGCTTGAAAATGGAAGAATATGGTGGTGTTAAGGTGGTGATGGTGGCGGTTATGGTGAGCCGAGAGGGGAGAGAGAGATGTGAGGAAGTTGGGGGTGATCTTGTGAAGTAAGGTGTGAGATATGAGAAGGTGTGATCTTGTAAGACACCATGCTTATAATCTTCTTTCAAATATTATGTCCACTCCATCAAGTAAAATCTATATAAAATATTGAAGTAAAATCTAGGAGATATGTTGGTGAATTTTGTGGGTCCCTTGTGACCGAAATTGGGCATGGGGGGGGGGGTTAATTGTAACATCTTGATGGAAGTTGGTAAATGTAAGTTCAAATCCAAGTATATAATTTCATATGTTAGTTAGTGGTTATTTTAGTGGGTGTTATGGTGTACGGGGATCATGACTAATCAAGAAATAATTAAACAATGTATTTGACAAAGTTTTGGTGTCCCGAGTAATGTTCGGTTATTCTGTTAGATACCGTTCCGTTAAAGTGCTTAATTATTCCTTATAGTGTCCTTTATGTGTCTTTTTGTAATACTTTTAATTCCCGGCACTTAGGAAAGCGTACAGGACCATTCTGCCATATTTTTGGCACATTACTAGCATATTAAATGCTGAATTTCTGATAAAAAATGCAGAATTCTGCATTATTAGTGGGTTTCAGGCACTTCCCGGTACTTTAACTATCACCTAGTGACGCAGTTTTATGGTCCTCACTTCCCTACACTCCATACTAGTGTAGTACCCTGTCTCTGGCTCATACTGGCCTCAAAAACATTGTCTGTCTATGTGCTGGCATTGTCAGCATGTTTCCGAATTATCCGTTCAGTGTGCTAACTGAGCTTTGTGCATCAAATATGTCACTAAAGTTTGTGTGTAATAAATGGAGTGACAATATGAAATATGATGCATATGTATGTATGATACAAAAATCATAAGGCAGTTTAATTTGTCAGTTGAAATCAAGCACGGTCATTAAGCACATAATTAAAATTAATTAATTGTACGGATACCTGTAATTGTGAGGGTTGTCACAATATGGGTTTCCCAATAAGGGAATAAATGGTGTGTCGGTTAATCATGAACCGGCATAGTACCGGGCCCCGTATGTAGAGCAAGTTATGTAAAACTGATAACATGAGATATAGTTTGTCCCAAGTATAAAATATTTCGTACCCTGTGCACCTAAACCAATTTTCATAAACATTTTCAAATGTGTCGGTTGATTGTATTTACCAGTGAAAACTGACGTATTTTCAAAAGTCTAAGTGACGGGTACTACACGAAATAGGCTGGGAGCTGCTTGGTGTCAATAAAGGATCTTGCAAATCCTTAGGATGCCCTAAAGTCTGCTAAACTTCATTTTGTACATTTTATTATAATCCGCTTGTGGATTTATTATTGCAAGCTCGTATGTAATTATCCTTTCGGTATTTTCAGACAATTGGGTTTGTAATAATATTTTATATTCCAAGACTTCCGTTGTGCTATTCTGTGTATGTTTGACTATGACGATATCAATCTTACGTCACGATACTCCCCATCTGGCCCACCAGGCTGAGCTGTAAATATCGGGGTGTGACAGGTTGGTATCAGAGCCAACGTTTGAGTGAATTAAACACTAGCCTTTTTGTGTTTAATCTCAAATGACATAGTAGCATATTCCTTAGACTTTCTGAGTCTAGACTTAACATAGGAATGCTCTCATCCCTATTAAGTAAACATTGTTTTCGATTTTATGTGTTTTGAATATGTTGTCAGGCAAAGAAGCCGTTGATGGAAATTCTCCACATCCGAAGCCTAGAAATGCCAAGCTTCGTACCATGGCTAGGATAAGCGTGCAACCAGTTGGAGGAAAGACCTTTATGGACCTATTCCCAAAACCAAACCTATTTAAACTCTTAACCAGGCTTCGGAGTCCATACCAGAAGGTCCCTGAGACTCCCATATTGAAGATGATACATGTGGGTGCTATTAATCCCTATTTCCTATTTTCGAGTTTTGGAATTCTAGACTTGGACTATACCAGTCAAAACCCAATCCGTGATCCATGTCATTTCTTTAACCATTGAATCCTTGGATTCCATTTCTACAACGGATTCTGATTTGAAATGTTTACTTTATTCACTAAGATCTTCAGAGTCGCTACTGCATACGATAAATAAAGAAGAAGAAACAATCAGAATAAAGCAAGGAAGACATTAGAAAACCCTTCTTCCATCATATTTCAACTTTTCCCTTTAAGTCCCTATATGGGCATTTGATTATTAAAGTCCCTTGTGGACATCTTATTTCATCATAGTCCTTCTGGACATACCTCTCCTGATAAGACTCTGTATATACGTTTATCTAGTATAGTCCCTTTGAGGACATTATATTTCAATATACCCCCTTTCGAGGACATTATATTTCAATAATAGTCCCTCCGTGGACATCATACTTCAAAATAGTCCTTTATGGGTATATTATTTCATTAAAATCTTTTGTAGACATATTATTTTATTAAAGTTCCTTGGCGAATATAAAAATTCATCATGGTCCTTACAAGGACATGTCGTTTCACTATAGTTCCAAGGTTGACATACCTGATAGTCCTTATATGGACTTATATATCTTCTTCCGTCCCCGCATAGACTAGTATTACTGTAAGGTCCCTACAAGGACCCATCTCTTATATATATAGTCCCTGTATGGATGTTTGTTCATTTATAATTTCTTATTGAACATATCTTTCGATTTGAGTCCCTGTGAGGACATCTGTTCAGCAAAGCCCCTATTGTGCGCATGCTATACCAATATAGTCCTTTTATGAATGTGTTATTTCATTAAAACCCCTTGGGGATATGCTATTACAAGATAGTCCCTTTGCGGACACAAGATTTCATTATAGTCCCTTAGTGGACATGTTACTTCAATATAGATCCCTAACAGACGTGACTTTTCCTTAAAGACCCTTTATGGGCAAACTGTTTCAATATAGTCCCTATGTGGACTTATAATATTTTATAGTCCTTATACGGACATATATTTTCCTTTTAGCCCTCTGAGAACAAATAGGATACAAAAAGTCCTGATAAAGGCACTATTGTAGATTTCTTAATGATTTACGGAAAGTTTTGAAAATTTTATATAGGTATTCATTTCGTCCTTTATCAAGCAATAGTATCAATTTTACTCAAATTTTATCGATCTGCTAAATAATTTCCAAAGAACTTCTTAATGGTATAACCTAGCCAATATGTCAATACAAGACATGCTATGATGGTAAAACCCTCTTAAGACAATTAATCCTTGTTAACATCTAAGAACATGTTAACACTCATGGCAGTGTGACTTGAGAAACCACACCAACCGTCAAGGTATTTGGACTATGTCCAAGCCTTAAAGCCTATATGATCGAATTAGATCATGGCAAGTATCATCGATGCGATGATCAAAATATAAACATCCGTTAGTGATGAAGTGCCTACGGGCTAAAACTTGTTGTCCAATAAGACAACAATAGTTGTGGTCTACGACCCCCTGTCTAAAAATGTTGGACTAGGTCCAAGCCTCATAGTCTAAAAGATCAATATGATCATGACTAATATCATCTAATACGATGATCACATTATTTAACATCCTTTAGTGATGTTTAGCCTACGGGCCATATACTATTATCCATTAGTGACATTGACAATTGTGATCGTTATGGTTATTGTCCACGGTGATGGGCAATGCCCAAACCTCATACTATATAAGATCGATAAGATCTTGACAGATATCTTAAATTACGATAATTATATGTATATATATAAACATCCATTAGTGATGTCCATTGATTGGCCTATGTGCTAAAATGAATCGTCTTTTAAGACGAAGACAATTGTACTCTATGACTCCCTGTCCAAAGGTGAAGAACTATGTTCAAGCCTTAAAGCCCCCGATCTAAGAAGATTGCGGTTTATAAACTAATGTCCTTTGCGACAAGGCTTTTATGCCACATAATTACTTATGTCCTTCATGGCTAGGCTTTATAACATATCGTTTTACGTCCCTGTGACGGGCCTCTGTGCCATATATATATATATAGTAAAGTCCTTTAAGGCTAGCCTTCGAGCTACTCATAATCGTCTATATGACAAAGACAGTTGTGACATTGTGATCCCCTGTCAAAAAGGCAATGGACTCGGTCCAACCCTTAAATGCCATTAATGGTCCCTTTTGAGACCTAGGCCAAATATAATTAATATAATTTCTAGTAACATACTATAAGGAAGTTAAAACCTAATAGTCGATATGGTTTAATGATACCATAGTTTGATAATCATCAAATACGATGATTCACTGTTATTTTGTAACTAAGCAATGGTTATTATTGGTGTTTAGTACCAAAGCTTCAAAATGGTGGACTCTGATGAAGCATATAGCAGTACTGCAAACAGAAACAATGATACAAATGTAAATGTTAATGGCGCTGATCTTCAGTCCATGATTGACGCAACAGTTAGTAAGGCTGTGGGTAAAGTTCTTGAGAACAATAAGGAGTCAAGTGCTACTCGCTCAAAGTCCCATACAAAACCAAATGCATCGGCTCGCAAGGAGAGCTCCGTTCACTCTTCAAATGCAAAGAGCGAACCTCAGAAGTTAGTGCTCCATGATAAGCCCCGTTCAACTGAAGATGGGTGCACATACAAATACTTCGTCTCATGCAAACCCAGGGATTTCAATGGGGAAAAGGGGCGATCGATGCCATGAAATGGCTGATGAAATGGAAACTGTTGTGGACATCAGCAATTATGCTGATAAGGATGTAGTGAAATTTGTTTCACAATCTTTCAAAGGCGAGGCCCTCGCATGGTGGAAGGCCATGGTACAGTCCACGGGGAAAATTCCCCTATACAATATGGGATGGTTCAAGTGTGTGGATCTTATCAGAGAAAACTACTGTCCACAACACGAAGTGGAAAAAGTGGAGACAGATTTTCTGACTCTCACAATGAAAAACCTAGATTGTCAGCAATATGTTACCGACTTCAACTCCCTGTCTAGATTGGTACCATATTTAATTACCCCTGAACCTAAACGCATTGCGCGTTTCATCGGTGGTTTGGCACCGGAAGTAAAAGGGAATGTTAAGGCTTCAAGGACAACCACATTCAGATCAACTGTGGATCTATCCTTATCTCTCACTCTAGATATAGTGAGACAAAAGTCGGCCAAGACTGAGACTAATGAGAAAAGACAGATGGAGGAGGATAACTCCCAGAATCCTAAGAAGAAGGGCAAATCCGAGTTCGAAAGGAACCAACAAGATTCCAATAAAAAGCCTATATGCAAAACCTGCAAAAGAAGACACTGGGGACAGTGTCGATCAAACCAAAAGTTAAAGCAATGTTGCATCTGTAAAGGAACTGGTCACCAGTCCCACGAATGTAGGGACATAAAGAATGCAGTATGTTTCAGCTGTGGCGAGAAGGGCCACATTCATACTAATTGCCCTAAAGCTGCTAAAGAAGGTACAGCTAAGCTTGGAGAGGCTAAGAAAGGAAAACCCTGAACTACCGGATGAATGCCAGAGACAGTGCATATCAATAATAGCATCAGGTACATTCCTTATCATTTATCAATAACATTTCTGCTAAGTGATTTGTTTTAATTCGGGGAATAGTAAGTCTTAGATAGACAATAAGCTTAGCAAACTTTTGATTATACTCATAAGAACTTCAGATATTAAGTATAAGGTAGAACTTACCAATGAAAACTATAAAGATCGTTTCTTCCATTCTCGACGCTGATCCTCTCGTAAAAATCTAGAGTACTCTTTCTCCAAGATAAAGTTCGACGATATACGTTATTTTAATATTATCTCATTGATTTCTATCAACTGCGAATGCCAAACTATGTTTGATAAAGGTGCCATATGAGGATTGGCGTATCCTAATGTGTCTCATAGATTGCTTCCATGCCTGATCAGTATGGAGGTTTAATGCATGGAACCACTGAGATATCCTAATGGTCATATTGTACTAACGTCAGCTAATGGTATTCAAAGAAGATATCCAATATATAAATGTCCAAATAAGTGTCACTAATCAAGGCATCCATGCATTCGTAAAGAAAATGTGTCATTTATATGACACGGGTAACGATAGATGAACCAAAGCCTGAAGATTTAGAATATCTCTGTCATCTCGGTGTGTCTTAATTGTATTCTCTGAAGAACTACCATGTTTACCTCCTGAAAGGCATGTAGAGTTAAGATTAACATCCCACCTAGGGCTGCATTTATTGTATAGGCTCCATATCGGTTAGTACCGATAGTAATGGAAGGATTGAAACCCCAATCCAATGAGTTTTAAGAATAAAGGTTCATAAGGCCTAGCTCACCATTCTAAGAGCTCTGGTGTTAATATTTATGAAAGACGGTTCAGTATGCTTATGCATTGATCACCGCGACCCTATTTAGGCAACAATTAAGAATGGCCATCAGCTGCCCAGGATCATCGATTTGTTCGACTAACTATAAGGTTAGCTATTCTTTAAAGATTGGATTAAGCAGTAGTTGGAATGACTATCTCGCCTTAAATAAGCTTTCCTATAACTAATAGTTAGTATATAAGCATCAAGGCTGCTCCTTTGGAGACCTTGTATAAAAAGGAATATCAAATGTCCGTTTACTGAACAGAAGTTTGGTAAACCAATTATAGGGACCTGAAATTACCCTGGAGTCAACGGATGAGATCATACGAATCCGTGATCGTCTGAAAGCTGCCAGTAATCGGAAGAAAATTCAATGTTGATGAGAGTCGCAAACCTCTTAAGTTCTCAATAAAGAACAAGATTCAACAAAAAGTACCATCCTAGAAAGGTGGGTTGCATTTTGATGTAACGGGCAAGTTAAGCTCTAAACATATAGGACCATTCGATAAAATCGAATACATTAAGATTAGTAGCTTATAAGCTAAAACTTACCTAAGGAGCTTGGTGGAACTCACGATGTGTTCCATACTTGTGATTTAAGGATATGTCTAGACAATTAAGTCAATAGAATTGTCACATATTGATGTGCAGATTAATGAAAACTCATGGTTTGATGAGAAACCAGTATCTACTAAGGACCGACAGGTTAAGAAGCTTCGAAAGAAAACATGTACCTAACATAAAGGTCAACTGGGGTGCCCGTAGAGGCCCCAAATATGTTGTGGAGGTTAAGTCCATTATACGACAGAAAGTACCTCCATCTTTTGAGCAAATCTCGAGGTCGAGATTTCTTTTAAGGGGGTGAGGATGTAACACCTGGTAAAACCACGACCAATGATGCGTTGACACGTGTACTAAACCCTAATGAAGCCAAACGTTGACTATTAGGGACTAATTTTGTGAAAAATCAAAAAATTTGAATGTGGAAGGACTGAAAGTGTTAACATGCTTAAACTAAGCCTCTGAATAACAACACACGGTATTCATAATTATATTTGAGCCACTTGTTGGTCGAAAGGAACCGTTTACGTAATTAATTAAAAGTTTGCGCAACGAAGGGTTAAAAGCGTCAACATGTTTAATTATACCTCTGAATGATCTTTTAACAAACCCAGAGTGTTATAACATCTGATTGTATTATGGGGAATACATAATATTGGCCATATAGGGCTTTACTTCCGATAAATGATAATACGCACTAGTTTGTGCGTTAAAAGGGTTAAAAGTGTCAACATGTTAATTCTTACCTCTGAGTGACCTTTTAACGAACCCGAAGCATCGTGATGCTTGATAATACTCACGGGAATGACTAATATTGGCCGTTTAAGGCTTTGATGCCATTAAACGATAATACGCACAACTTTAAGCGTTAAAAGGACTAAAAGCGTCAACGTGTAAATCGACATCCTTGAGAGACCTTTTAAACGAACCGGGAACTTCGTGATGCTCGGTCATACTCCTGGGTGGGCCTAATATTGGTCACAATGGGCATATATTATTATTATTATTACTATTATTATTATTATTAATATTATTATTATTATTATTATTATTATTCATTACTTAAAGCCCACACATAACTAAAACCATTTGATGAATCTATGGACTTGTTAATGGTTTTAAAAACCTAGTATAACACTTGTAATCATCTCATGAATTCCATAAACACATGGCATGATCTTATCCTTTCTCAAAAACTATATAAAGGCCTTGAAATTTCATTTTCAAAGTGCACCATTCATTATTTCTTCCTATCTTCTCATCTTTGAGGATCCTAAGCAATTGGGAACCACCTTTGAGTTTTCTTCAATCCATAGGACCACTTGTAAGTGTTCCTTTCATGGCTAGTTCTTTTATTTGGCTTAAAAAGCCGAAAAGTCAAGCGTTTACGATAAACGCTTTAACTTCTAGTTAGACCATAAACGGTTAAGCCATTGTTCTTAACGAACATGGCTACATGATTGTAATTAGGTAGGTGTTAAACCCTCAAAAGGGAACCTTCTAAGAATCACGTTTGCTTGGTCAATTGACAAGTCAACGTAATATTGTTTTAAAAAGTCAACGGGTCAGTTTTTGAAATAATTATGATATGAGTTTAGAAATGTTCTAAAATACATTTTATCACTTAAACAACTTGGTAATAATTATTAGAACATGTGTAAACATGTTCGGCTCGTCAATTCCAGTTTTAGGGTCGATTCGCAACCGAAAGTCGCGAAGTTTGACTTCTGCGTTGACTTTCGATTATGAACCGAATTAGATTAGTTTGCTACTGATTATAGGTTCCATTATGATCGTAATATAATGTAGCATAACCCTATAAGGTTATATTACACGATCATATTAGAAATCTGAGTTTTTGCACATGTTCCGTTAATATGCCGTACTTTGACTATTATGCCATTTTTAGCAAAAATAAGGTTTTAGACATCAATAAGCTTTCAAACAACTTAGGTACTGATATGTTAACATGTTTAACATATTTCGATGTTACAAATCTGATCATAAACTGAGTTTGCATATAATATCGTAAATTATGCTTTAAATTGACCAAAATGCCCTTTATGCGCGTAGATCGGTTTTAAGCATAATTTTTCATACCAAACTCATTGTCTACTGATGTAATATCATAATTAGGATAATTTGGGATGTTCATTCAGTTTACAAGCTGAGTTTACGCATACGTTCTTGAATTACGTCCTTAAATGACGATAATGCCCTTTTTGCACCTAAAATGATTTAAAAGCACAATTTTCATACAAAACCTTTTTATTACTGATATGTTATATTAATTAACATATTTTGGTCATATAAACCTGATCATAACATTAGTTTTCCTAAAAGATCGCAAATATCGTCATTTAACGACTTAAACGCCGTTTCGGCGCATAGTAAGATTTTAAACCATAACTACCAATCAAGACTTGTTACCTACTGATTTTATAAATCATTTTAAATATTTTTACAGTAGGTATATACTATAAACTCAGATTCCCAAATTAGCCTTCAAAACTATGTGTGAAATTACCAAAATGCCCCTACGGAGCATAGTTTGGTTTTAAACTATAAAACACACATATGTTTGGTATCATACTGATATTATATCATAAATAAAGTGTTTTCAAATATTTTTTATGATGACAACATCAGTTTGTGCTCCACTTTCTTTTATACGTCGTAAAATGACCAAAACGCCCTTATGAGGCATAGTTTGATTTTAAAACCTTAATGTGCATACGAGTTGATATCCTACTGATATTATGATTTGTCTAAAGTATATCAGCATATGGAACTTGTTCATGACTTATCCGGTTACTCGTTATCGCATATACGTGTACGGTTAGACTTATGTAACTAGTTTGCGTAAGTTTACCGAAGCGGGTTAAACCTTATCATTTTTACTTTAAAATCCAGAATGTAATTAGTTTACCAATATTATACAAGTCTTCATACTTGTTGGGTCTAAATTACATTCCATTCCGGTCATCGCTTAATCTAGCGTATCGCACCGTTTCTAATACTTTAAGTTAACCGGTCTGGGTCAATTACCTAAACAAGACTCGTTAGCATTCTAAATTGGTTATTTATACCATCATTCCAGACTAGAGCCTTCTGGTAAATTCTACCTACGCTTACTTAATTGAATACGGCTGAGTTATCATAAATCTTGCAATTTAAGACAGGAGCTAGCTCAGGTAAATACTCTTAACCTATTTTCCCTTATACGGGCTTGGGATACGGTAATATAATTACCGCATGGTCAGGTATGGGATTCGAAGACCAATAAGTCGGGAAATTCAAATAACCTGTTTTAATTCGTATTGCTTGACTGAAACATTGGGGGTTAATGCGACCGTGTCCTGGATATCCTTGACTCATTAATTGCAAATGGCCACGACCTAAGCACGGGGTGTAGACATACACCCGACAGATTCAATATGGTTTATTAAATAATTTTATACCCAATATGGGTTTCCCAATAAGGGAATAAGTGGTGTGTCGGTTAATCATGAACCGGCATAGTACCGGGCCCAGTATGTAGAGCAAGTTATGTAAAACTGATAACATGAGATATAGTTTGTCCCAAGTATAAAATATTTCGTGCCCTGTGCACCTAAACCAATTTTCATAAACATTTTCAAATGTGTCGGTTGATTGTATTTACCAGTGAAAACTGACGTATTTTCAAAAGTCTAAGTGACAGGTACTACACGAAATAGGCTGGGAGCTGCTTGGTGTCAATAAAGGATCTTGCAAATCCTTAGGATGCCCTAAAGTCTGCTAAACTTCATTTTGTACATTTTATTATGATCCGCTTGTGGATTAATTATTGCAAGCTCGTATGTAATTATCCTTTCGTTATTTTCAGACAATTGGGTTTGTAATAATATTTTATATTCCAAGACTTCCGTTGTGCTATTCTGTGTATGTTTGACTATGACGATACCAATCTTACGTCACGATACTCCCCATCGGGCCCACCGGGCTGAGCTGTAAATATCGGGGTGTGACATTTGATCACCAAATTATGATTTGACATAGTTTTACACATTTAACCCGTTTCATGGTTATCACCATGAGGTCTCGTTTTAACAGTTATTATTGTCACCGAAAAGTGATTCAATACCATTTTTATTCATTCGACCCGTTATGGTTTATACCATAGGGTCTCATCTATTGGAGTTATCGTTTATTACCAAAATATAGTTTCGTCATACTTTATCCATTTTGAGCCGTTTCATGGTTTACACCCTGGGGTCTCATCTTAACAAATTCATCTGTGTAATTGCATCCGGTTCTATTCTAGGAGGTGTAAGCTTTACATACATTGTGTCCGTTTGAGCTTCCTCACGCATTTGACTCGTTTGGCTCGTTCCTTCCAAGCTCCCACCTAGCTTGTCAAGAGTCAAACTAACACATAATATCCACAAGGTGATTAGATTAGTCATCAATTACCATGACATTACCCTTATGGATTTTTATACCTCTTTTATCATTCCATTTTATTTTAGGTCGGTTTAACTTTTTACCGGCCCATCCCCGTTTAATTTAGCTTAATTAGCAAATCTGTTTTTGGGATGTTACACAAGGAAATGGTGGTTTAAGATTGTTCGGTTCCTCAAGTGTCTAGATCTTTCATTTGATGATTGTTTTAGATTTTACCAATCATAAACAAGCATAAAACGATTAGTTATTATGTTGATAAGTAAAACAATCTACAAGAAAATAAATTTGTATTATCTGGGCTAAATGTCTGGCTCGCCAGGCATTATGCCTTGCTCATTCGTTATGCCTAGCTCACTAGGTATATTGTCTAGCTCATTCGTTATGCCTGGCTCATTTGTTATTCCTGGCTCATTCGTTAAGCCTGGCTCACTATGCATACTGTTTTATAAACAGTCCAAAACCTCATTTCGTCAAATTCGTATATTTTGCCTTCAATACGGGTTCTAGAATCCCAATTAAGACCCGAATTGATTACGCTGCAATAAATCATTTGTTAAGCATTTTAACTCGTTTCGGGTCAATCCGAACCGTTTTGAGACCTGAGCATTCTAGCTCTAGTCTCCAACAATTTTTCCATCAATTTCTTTACCCGACATCATGTTCATGTAAGTAAATCATTGTTTATTTAAGCAACACTTAAATTACTTATAAACCATCAACTCGATGTTTTAAACCGTTTCAAGGGCAGTTTGGTCCCAAACGACCATTTATTACCATTATTTGCCATTGTAGTCCTTTAAACCACAATTGATCATTTTGTGACTTTACCTACCGAATTTCATTTGGGCCAAATGATCAACTCGATCGTAGGACCCATTATTCTAATTTTACCCCTGGAGGTGGTTTTCCCAATCCCATTACCCAAAGGGCACTTTAGTCAATTTAAAGCATTTACCTAACCGGAAGAAATTTACTAGTTTATATGAAATCTATTAGACTATTTTTAACTCGTTATCCCATTAAGATCATTTATGTCCCTAAAGACATAGATGTTTCCAATGTCCTTGCATTTCAAGACTCGTTAGCCGTGTTTGCATAATCTCATAAAAACTAAGTTTCCGGGTTACTGAACACCCATTCCGTAATATGATAATTATTTAAGTAAATCAAGTATCTAACTCCCGCTAGATTATTCGTAAAACATATTTACATTTATGTACATCTCGTACTTGGACTAGTTATTTTTTCGTTATTAAGGTTACAACCCAACCTTGAGTTTAACCTAAATTCCCAGATTATCCTTCTTTAGATAACTTAAATTTTCCATAATGAAGTTAGTCAATTAAACAAATCTTATCTATCACGAAGGGATTAGAATTTGTAAATGAACTTTTAGTATGTCATAGATATCCAATTGCACTCTAAATAAATGCAAACAATAATCAGTTTTTTATAATATATTATACGTATATAAATATAAAATATATTAAAGGTTTAAAACTAAAAAAAAAGTTTAAAACTAAAATAACTTGAGCACGAGCCGAGCTGGCTCAGCTCAGTTTCAAACCAAGCTATATTGAGCGAGCTTTTTTCGAGCTAAATTCAAACGAGCTCCAAACCGCAAGTTTTTTAGCAGTCCTACCCTATGTTAATATACATTGCATTCTTAATATCCGAATTAATGTGAATATATTCATTCATTCAAAGGTGCATGCTTTTAGTTACATGATATTTACAATTTATTCACGAATCATGATTAATCTCGACCTTCGTTATTTCTATCTAAAGTGTTAGATTGAGTATTTTAGTTCTCGTTTGTATGTGTGCATGGTGGGGTGAGGAGAGATGGGAACTATGTAATAGCTCAGCGTAACTGTACCATGATATTGTCCGCTATGGTTGGGACGAACCACCATCGCCTCACGGATTTAAAACGCGTCATGATGGTGAAGGTATCAAGCCAAGCCTTCGTTCCCCTTCACAACCAATGTGGGATGTTACAATCCACCCTCCTTACGGAGCCCAGCGTCCTTGCTGGCACACCAGTCCGGTCCCTGGCTCTAATACCATCTGTAACAGCCCAACATAACCACACTGTGATATTGTCCGCGATCGCCTCACGGATTTAAAACGCGTCGTGATGATGAAGGTATCAAACCCCTTATAAGGAAGCCTTCGTTTCCTTTCACAACCAATGTGGGATATTACAAACTAGGCAACACATCAGTTATCGCAAGAATAAAAAGAAAAGAAAAAAATGAATCATTTATTCTTCAATCTTAAAAACTTTAAAATTACAATGTAATGGTTATTGTTATTATCACTCTCATCTCTCCTGAATTTTAAAAGACGTATAAATTACAAATGTTTAAGTAATATAACCTATATATACAGGTAAATGGTACAAGATTAAAAGTGTATGGACAAATCAGTCTAATGATTTTTATGTATAAACTATGTTTTTTTTTCAACAACAATATATCCTTCTCCAACACTGGGCCACTAACCCTAAGTAGTATGTGCGTAACCTATGTCAATGTATGTGAAGCAAATAACCTAAAAAATAGGAGCCGCGGATAAAAAAAATAAACAATCCAAATTTGTTATATTTGTTTTCATAATAATTATTAAGTAGCTACCGATTTATAGGTAGTAGCGGCCTTGCCGTCTGTTGTGAAAGTCGCCGTCCAAAAAAAAATTATTAAGTGTTGTGTAGCGATTCGTATCAGGGCCATCTCCGAGAATGATAAAAAAAATTGGGCCTCGGGCGAAACAAAAAATATTGGGCCCACTTATTATAATATAAACTCATCAGTTATATATTAAGAAACTACAATACGACGATAATTGTTATAAAACAAACCAAAAGTAGTGTAGTTTGATAAAATATGTTTATACTTTATACACCCAAGTATATATAAATATGTGATTCAAATTAGTGATGTTATTAAGCATAACATGTCGTGTAATCTCACCTTATAAAACGTTAATATTGTTTTTAGAAAATGAATCGTTACAAAATCATTAACTAAACATAAAAGTTAATCATCGGGTGAACAAGATCAAACTGTTAATTAATCAAGTGGATTGATAAATTAAAATGCAAGAGAATAATAAAGGAGTAGAATAGAACCTGTGACCTAGATTTTCAAATTTGAGTGTCTTAACCATTGAACTAACTTCATTTTTGTTTATTGAACTCATTAATTAAACATTTAACATAACGGTGCTCTCTTAAAAATCTAGGCCTTGAAATTTTATAGGGCCCTATAAACCCTTTGGGCCTTGGCGTCTGCCCGGGCTGCCCAGCCCAAAAACCGGGCCTGATTCTTATCCTAGTTGTGTGTATATGTGTGAGCGAGGGAGGTTTCATATGAGAAGAAGAAAATAATAAGGAACCAAAAGAACCGTTTTTTGACATAAGAAAAGCGTATACACAATCGCATTTACTATATCAATGAGAAGAAAAATAGCGTTGGTCATACAGAATAGGTTTAGAACACGTGAAGCAGATAACAAAACGTTAGTGAAGTCGAAATCCTAATCTGATCCAAAATAATTACTCTCGTTTTTTAAACGGGTTCTCAACTTGTTAGTTATTCTCGTTAGAGTCTTGTCAAAATATTAACAAATGTAAGTTTTAGTCCAAATATAAATTCAATTGTGTTAAAGATAGCCCATTTATTGAATGGGTCGATCCAAAATAAGTGGCCCATTCCAACTTTCTTCAAGTTAATTGGCCCATTCTCCCAAATCCCAAGTCCCAACTATAAAACACCACCATCTTTTCTTTGCACCACTCCTCTCAGCCACATGACATCACTCAGTGACGGATCCAGAAAATATTTTCTGATGGTACGGACGTGGGGTTTAACCAAATTTTCAAGGTGCGATCGGGATTTTGCCATATAAACACTAAAAATTTTTCTTCAAGGGGTACGCCCACCCACCCAACCCAGCCCTCTACTTAGGTCCGTCCCTAACACCACTCCCATCCAAACTCATCCCTTTGTTTCAAACACTAGTTAACTTATTACATCTAGGTGTGATGCGGATGGGTTAACCGGTAACCGATTAACCAAACCGGTACTATCAGTCTATCACTACATTTTCCTAGAAGTTAAGTTCGGTTTTCGTCCTTCAACTTAACAGAGTTAGGGAAAGAGCGTAGAAGGTTAAAATTTCGGACTTTTGACTCAAGTAGTTTATGAGCAACCCTCAAGTACGAAAAGAGAACTTTTAACTCTTTTCTTTTCTTAATATGAACGTAGAAAAGATCTTTGTTCTCTATTTAGTTATTTGGTTCACCAATTGAGTTGCCTTTAGTTTAAAAATTGTGCTTTCAAATCAACAAATTTCAGTAAATTAATTATATGAAAAATAAATCAATGTATGTTCAGATGTGTTGTCATATATTTTTGTCCCACATTTGTCTATATTGCGTCTTTTATTAAGGACCTCTTTTGTCTTCATTTTATGTATTTTTTATTTTTTTTTGTAATAATATTTTAAAATACACCCCTCTCCACACTTGAGGTCAACAATTTTTTAATGTTACCCCGAATAATTCATTCTATGTGTAATATACTAAGAGCGACTCTGATTCACAATATAAGCTCGAAGAAAAACTCCAGTATAAATAATGGTTTGCCACTACTTGTGTAGCATTACACTAAACCACAATTTAAGGAAAATTGGATTTTTAATGTGTAATATACTAAGAGCGACTCTGCTTCATCATACAAGTTCGGAAAAAAACTCTGGTATAAATAATGGTTTGCCACTACATGTGTAGCATAGCATTACACTAAACCACAACTTAAAGAGAATTGGATTTTTAAGAATCCAAACTCTAACCTATTGACTAATATTAATCTATGCTAAGGTTTTAACCAAATGGCACTCCTAATCTTCATTTCCGTTGCCAAGTGCAATCCAACTCGCATAGACATCATAGATTTATATTTGATTTCCACTCAGGTTCCCTCGAAATGAAGATTATGAGCGAAATGGTAAAATATTTTTAAAAATACTGTTAAGTTTGAAAAAAATGTCTTCCACTTTTTTCTTGTTTAATGAAATATGATTGTCCGTTAGATATTTTTTTTAATTAGTTTTAAAACTACTATTTTAGACAGGTTGTATATTTGGAATGTGACACTCTTGTTTGTTTACTAAATTTTAATTATATATTTTTCATTCAGATACTGGCTATAGACGTTAACTATACGTTTCATATATATAAGTGTTTTCAAATTTTCAAATTGATATTAATGATGTAGTTAAGATCGATAATGTCACAACAAATTGGTAATTTTGTCATGTATAAAAAGTTGATTAAAAGAAATAGATTATAATTTGTTATTAAACAATTTCACCAAATAAAGATAGAAGAATAAATTGCATGCATTTAGAGCAAGTTATGTCCTTTAGCCCTAATTCAGTTAATTTTTGTTGTTAAATCTGATTAAATGGACCACACTTTTACTGTGCACATTATTGCATTACCAATAGAGTAAAATGAAAAAATGGTCCCGAGTTTAGGTTACTTTTGGCACTTTAGCCTAAAAATAAAACTTTTTGTATCTGGGACTTCTCTTTTTTTTTGTCGTTCTCCTCATTTAATTAAAATATATCATTACATAAAATGGTGATTATACACTTCGTTTAAATGAGGAAAATGACACAAAAAAATGAGAAGTTAACAAAAAATTCTAACCCAATTTGTCAATCGGATAAAAATAACAACAAAAAAGAAACTTTAGGGACCCAGATACAATAGATTTCATTTTTGAACTGAATTAGCAAAAATAACCTAAATTTAGGAACCATTTTGGTATTTACTTACCAACTATATATAAATATTGTTGGCGAATGACGATAAATAGTAACTTTATTTTATAATAATATAGTTTTTTTGTTTTTCTTTTATTTAATATATTATAAAAGTTTATTATTATATTTACTTTTAATAACACATTTTTATTTTTTCCCTTTTTTAAAACCATATATTTCCTATACCATTTTTTAATAATTCTTTTTTTCTTTTTTAGAAAATATATTTATTTATCGATTAATTTGTATACTTCTTTAATAATTTACATTTATAATTTTTTTCTAAAAATCTAAGTACATAGTTGTGCTTGATTTTTTCCCTGACATTCTGTTATAAGCTTTGTTAAAAACGAAGTTGTACTCTAAATAAAGTAATTATTTGGGATTTGTTGACGAAGGACGATGAATAGTAACTTTATTTTTATAACAATATATAGTTTTTTTTTCTTTTATTTAATATATTATAATAGTTTGTTATTATATTTACTTTTAATAACATATTTTAAATTTTTTTCCCTTTTTTAAAACCATATATTTCCTATACCATTTTTTAATAATTTTTTTTTCTTTTTTAAAACATATATTAATTTATCGATTAATTTGATACTTCTTTAATAATTTACATTTATAACTTTTTTCTAAAAACTTAAGTACGTAGTTGTGCTTGCTTTTTTCCCCGACATTCTATTATAAGTTTTGTTAAAAACGAAGTTGTACTCTAAATAAAGTATTTATTTGGTATCATAAAACGGTACAATAATAAACTAAACCGTTCTAATGGTTTGGCTTTCTAAAAATATGTTTTATTTTCAAATCACGTTTTTTTACATTATCATTTGCTCGGTTTCGTCGGAACGCGCGATCTATATTCATTAAAATCAAAACTATTAGATGGGTTTAAATTGGTGAGCATCAAAAAATCAAGTTGTGTCAGTCATGAGTAGTGATGTTTGGGAGCTTTGAAGGGGAATCTATTCAAGTATTTTTCACTTACATCATCATATTTGGTATGCAACACTTTATAGAAAAGATCAAAGACTTCCATTTTTAATCACTCTTGTCCGACTCATGTTGCTCCTGTTAAAAGCTTCAAATCATATACCATTTCCCCCTTTGTTTTATATTCAAAAATAAAACTATCTTGTTGCAATTCAAATGTATAACATTTTCTATAATTATGACGTTTAAATTTCTTTACTTGTTATATTCTTTCATATGAACAATTTTAACATGTTATATTAACCGGTACAATTCCTATACTCGTATCAGTCTCGTGATTTGTTCCTTGTAATTCATTGCGCTATGTAGCAAAGTGAAATACGTCAAAGAAAATGTAGACATGTTAAGGAAGAAAAATCAAGATAATAAAAGATGTTTGTGCAGTTCAAGCGTTCGATTTACATAACATTGATGAGCGTCAACAATCTTACTATACTAAGATAGGATAAGACGGATAAAAAAAAAAGCACATCCCATGAGGTGGACCTACATGTAAGATACTTGTATGGAACCTTTTTTGCGTTATACAGTATCGGATACTCGTTTTGTATGTGTTATTACATGTACTCTAATTTAGTGACACCGATTCACCGAACATTTCGGAAAGTGACACCACTAAAGAAGAAAATTGGATCCCCATATGTAACATATCTCTAAAGCTAAAACCCTCAAAAGATATAGTTTTGTGTGCGTGTATTAACAAACTATAAATTAACAACATATTTGAGCATATGCGTATTGTACTAAAGCTTTGAGAGTTTTTCAAATAAAATTGATATTATACTTTTAACCCAAATCTATTTGACCTTCATATTTCGCAGATTTTTCATTTTACGTTTCGTTTTAAATTTTGCGAGTTAACACGGCGTAATGTGTGTGTGTGTGTGTGGTTCAACGTTTTAACGTTTCGTTTTACGCCTCGTACTAGATTTTGTGAGTTAACACGGCACAACGTGCATGTGTGGTTCAACGTTTTTACGTCGTCTATTTTTTTCCCGTTTGACAGGTTCATTACAACGTGCGGGGTCCTAAATCGACTTAATTATTACTTTCTATGTTTTACGTTGCAGCCTAATTTCTTCGCATTATCACACCGTAACTTCAATATTGGTTGTCGCTGGCGATGGTGTGACATTGGTGCTATTCGGTACGGTTTTACGCCTCCGCCGCATTGCAGCGGGTGGTAAATCTATTTCTAAATAAAAATTAACTAAGAATTTCATAGTTCATACTTGAAAATCATGGATTTGCTACATATGTAACACATCATGTTATCACCTAACTAGGCATTGAAACTCAGAAAATCTATCATAAATTAGCAAGTTTCAATCATTTGAAATAGAAGATTTATGCTTGGTTGTAAATCAGCTTTTTGATCTGTGATTCAGTGATTTTGTGCTTCCCTTTATCTGCTATTTTCAGTGCAATTGATTACATATGTTCATAGGAACCCAACATGGATGGTGGTGTCAAGTCATGGGTTATGGCTCAAGGCATGCTGTGGAACTCATTGGGTCAGGTTGGTCTGGAGTGGTGATGCTCATAGTCCTGAACCCTCTTTCTTTATTTAAAGATGTTAACTCTTCAGGGTGCATGGATGAACACCAACCCACACTCACATGAATTCATCACTGTCCCTCTTACAATCTTTTAAGAATTTTTTCATTTCTTTTTCATTAATTTGACATGATGGGTTTGGAGTAGTGTTTTCAAAACTGGATTAGACTACTGGGAACCGAACACACCGCATATTCGATTCAGTAGGACTGGGTCGGGGGTCATAAAGTGGTTGTTGATCAACTAGATGACCCAGTTCAATGTGTTTGAATATATTTTTTTAACGATAAATATGAGTTTTTTTTTCTAGTTTAGAGGATGTAAAGTTGAGACATATGAAGTATTTGTTAATATTTTATAGAAAATATTGGTTTTATACAATTTTTATATGTATAAATCTATACTATATAATAAAAGAAACCAATAAAAGGACACTTGTCATTATTCTAGAGCATCTAATATTACTTAATTGTAGATAATTATTCTTTAATTTAAATTATTATTCATTTAAGCTATTTATTTTTATGTTTTCCTATCTCTATCTCCTACATAATTATCTCCTACTTAATTTTAAATATCTATTTATTTTTAATTAAAGATATTCATTTTTAAGCTTATCTAAATGAATACGTTGATTTAACTTTTGTTTTATATGAATAAATCTACATAAAAAGAACTTAAATTATCCAAGTAACCAATATCAATTCAACTATCGTATCTCCAATGTAGATTGCTAAAAAACCCTTATAAACACGTTGGCTCAACTCCTATGTTAGCAATGCATCAGTTCTTCTAAAACACCAAATTTCTCTTCAAAAACAGAAGTTAACAAAAAATCCTAATCTTTTTTTGCCGATTGGATGAAAATGGTAACAAAAAAAAAAAAAAAAAAAAACCTTAAGAACTCAGCTACAAAAAGTTTTATTTTTTTACTGAAGTGTTAAAAGTGGTATAAACTCAAGAACCATTTTGGAATTTTACTCTTTTATTTTTCATAAGTAAAAAAATTATTATATATATATATATATATATCAAGTTACCTATAAAAAGTTAACTAGGTTAGAACCCTATGTATTACACGGGTTGAATAAATGTAATTTTATATACTAAATAAAAAAACATCATATTTTTAAAAACCTCAATTACTACACGTGTTAAGTAAATATAATTTAATATATCAAACAATAAAAAAACTATATTTAAAAAAAAACCTTGTGTATTCACGAGTTAAAGAAATTTCACGAGTGGAAGAAATATAATTTTATATACTAAATAATAAAAAATTATATTTTAAAAAACTCCGTGTATTGTACGGGTTGAATAAATCTAATTTTATATAGGAAATAATAAAAAATATTATATCTTTAAAAACCTAGTGTATTACACGGGTTTATCCATGGCCGGCCCTGGAGGTGGTCGGTGAGGACCACCGGCCAGGGCCCGATATTTCGAGGGGCACGTTTTTTTACGAAAAAAACCCGATATGTATATGTAAAATATTTTTTAATCGGGTACATCCATACAAACACCAACATAGGTCCCCTTACAAAACTATTCTTATGGTTTAGATTAGTTATTAACCCCTTTGGCATTAGGTTTAGACATTTAGTGAGCCAAATACCCAATTTTGTTAAGGAACAAGGGCATATTTTTTCGAGCTCGAAAATGTTATAAAATTATATAGTATTTCAAAGTTCATTTTTTCAAAAAACATATATTAACAATTGTGTGTGTTAACCGATTACATAATATGTATTTAAACCGTGTAATACATGTATATGTTCAATTATATTTATTCAGCCCGTGTAATACACGGGGTTATAACCTAGTTAAATACTATTTTAAACCAAACTCTTTTATTACGAATATTTTACATGTTATTGGTGTTGAACTTCTACCTCTAATAGAAGCATTAGAGCATTCGCATTCATTCTTTATGCTTATTTCATCTTTAAAATTTAATAAAACTGTCTAAAAATATCACTTCTCTTATTTCTTATCATTACACATTATTCATATATTTTTAAGGAAATTAAAGAGAATTCTTATGTTTAAGGAAAATAAAAGTAAATCCTGGTATTTCTATGGATAAGGAATGGAATGTAGGACGGTTAAAAAAATAAGAGTTAAATTTATAGAATAGTAATTTTTAGTTAAATTATATGAATAAGAATAGGTTGTGTTTGGCAAGTATTCTAAAAATATGTTAACATTTTTTTAAGTATCATAATAAAATACTCTTTCAATTTTGAGTAAATTGTTAAAATCGTCCCTGAGTTTGGGTATATTTGTTTGTTTCATCCAAAACGACATTTTAGTGCATTGCCGCCCTTCACCATTGGTTTTCTTTTGCAATTTTCAACCTCGAGGTTGACAATTTATTGCGAATTTCGTCTCTCAAAATGGCCCTTAAGGATGAAAATCTAGGAACGAAAATGGCATTTTACTCTTCAATCTTTTAATTTTTTTTTTCTGATTAGAAAACGTTGTTTTTATTCTGCTTTTTATTAATTCTCTTCAAGAAAACAATATATATTTCTTTTATATAAATAACATAAGCAACATAATTGTATTGAACTTACCATTTAACAAAATATTTAACCTTTAAATAAAACTTTAACATCTTTTAAATCACTCATAAGGTTTTTCGCTTCAAAACGGTCCAACTAATAAACCACTGATATAATACTGTTCAACGTTAGGGCTGTTCACGAGCCTAGCCGAACCGAGCGGACCTTTGCTCGTGCTTGGCTCGTTTTCAAACCGAACCGAGCGGAGCGGCTCATTTAAAACCGAGCATCAAATCAAGCGAGCATTTTTCAAGCAGTAAAAATTCCGAGCGAGCGTCGAGCGAAGTTCGAGCGATTTGGACAACCGTGTCGCCCAATTTAAATTTGCTGAGAGAGATAGTGACAATGTTGGGTCTCAAGTTTTTATGTCTTTAAAAACTTGCACATTTCATGGCATAATTTTTTTCTTATGAATAACAATGTTGTGGCTGACGAGGCGATGATCATATTGCACGAACACTTACGTTGAGAGCAGGAGGCGATCGACTTAGGGTAACGACATGAAACATTGAGGCGATGAACAGACTGTCGTTTATCAGTTTAGGATTTAACTTTTAGTTTTGATTTTAATTTTTTATTGGCGTGGTTGGGCTAATACGTATAGATATAGTTGTAAATTTGTATATAGTTGACCAAAATCTAATAGATTGGTACATTTAAAACTATAGGTGTATGTATAGTGTGTGTATATATATCGGTGTATGTGTGCATATATATGTATAATTTATATTTGGGTATATATATGTGTATTTACATGTTTATATATGTATATGTATATGTATATATATATACTAATTAAAATAATAATTCGAGCCGAACCGAGCTGAGCGGACATTTGCTCATGCTTGGCTCGTTTACAAACCGAACCGAGCAGAGCGGCTCGTTTACAACCGAGCGTCAATTCGAACGAGCATTTTCCGAGCAATTTCCGAACGAGCGGCGAGCGATTTGGACGGCCCTATTCAACGTTCGATCCGATTTTCAAAACATTAGTTACATTTGTTGGGGGTGGGGTACTAGGGACCCTCCACAGTATGGGCACCGAACCTCTATTCCTTTCAATTCTGTATGGTGTCTAGTACTTTGTGAGTTTTTGTTTGATTCTTTAGGCAACTTTGAATGGTCAGTTTGAATGTCACCAAGAAAGTATAGTCCAAAGTCACTAGCAAACAAGATGCAAAGATGACATGTACAGTACAATCATAAATCAATGAATTGTTGCTTGTACGGTACAAACTCAAAACAACGTGTATGGTGAGAGAACATTCTGAATAAGGGTCGCCATTTTGAATATGAAGAAAAACGTTTTGCGTTAATCAAATGGAATAGAACAACCGAGAAATGTTGATGCTATTGTTATACAGGCAGTGGCGAAGCTTGAAAAAAAAAAGTTCGGGCGGCGGAAGGTAACGGACCTAAAAAAATTTCTATCGCGTAGTTTCGAGGTGTATGTTCGGGTCGGACATCGGTGATTCGATGCGGGTCGAGTCGGGTCAAACATTAATATCAAATAAAAAACGTTCTCAAACATTAAAACGTAAACATTGTTTAACAAACAAATGAACAATTTCACCCCTAATTTCAACCTAAATCACATAAATTGAAGCCCTAAATAAATTAAACCTAAAGATAAAACACATACCTTGAAGATTGAAGAAGCACTAAATCGATTCAAGCCGTTGCTTTCTGTTCAGCGAAGATCGAACAACACCAGCTAGCCCACTACCGAGCGATTTTGGTTTTCTTTCTGTTCAGCCGTTCCTTTTCTTCTTCTTCTGTTCAGCGACCTGGTAATCCAATAAACAGATATTGGGTTTTTTTGATAGAAAAGGTATTTGGGTCATTGACTGGGCTTTTAATTTTGGGCTATAATAAACATAACAATATGATTTGGGCTGAAACTGAATAAATATGATTTGGGCTATATAAATAAATTTTTTTTATAAAACCGGGGGGCCGAAAACGTATATACATAAAAAAATTTAAACCAGGGGCCGAAAATGTATATACATATTTTTTTTTACCAGGGGGGAGGGGGGGCGAAAACGCATATACCTAAAAAATTCTATACGAAAAATACATACGTAACACTACTGTGCGAAAAGTTCAGAGGGTCGGGCCCCCGGCCCTTATCATCCTGCGCCCCTGTATACCGGGGTGGGTTTATACAGAACACGTACAACTTTTGCGAAAACGGGAAGAGGAAAATCATTCATTTTTTTTATCTTAAACAAATATATAAAATAAAAAATGGTAGAATGGCAATGCATATTCATCTTTCTTAAAATAAATAAATTTATAGTACCTACATTTGTGCAACTCATGGATATATTATATACATTCTTTTACAGGTTAGTTTATATGGGTGGAAATACAATAGGAAGTTTATTTGGCTAAGAAGGCTAGGAAGTGATCTTGACCATCCATTTAGTTAATCAATGGCTAAGATTAAATAATGGAAATTAAAGGGAAGAAAAGAGGCGCGTGAGTTTGTTTAGGGGAATTCTATTCAATCCAAGGCAATAGTTTCTCTCTCCTCCTATTTCCCCCCCCCCCCCCTATTTTTTAAACGTTAATAACTCTTTCATACGACATTATTTTTTTATAAAAATTGCACCAAAAAAACGAGTGTTGTTTTGTCTTTAAAACGAGTATACTATTGCTATATTTTCGAAAAAAAAAATTTGAAAACCCAGTTGTGTAAAACGCAATGGAAAAAAAACCTAAAAATGACATTTTTCTAAAACACAATGCACAAAAAACACAAAGAAATATCTTATTTGTAAAACGCAATGGCCAGAAAACACAAAAAATGAGTTATTTCTAAAACGCAATAACCTAAAAACTCAAAAGAAAGTGTAGTTTCTAACACGCAATAGACTGAAAACACATAAAAATGTGTTTTACCTAAAACGCAATGCACCAAAAACACAAACACGTGTCTTATTTCTAAAACGCAATGGCCAGAAAACACTTAAAATGTCTGTTTTCTAAAACGCAATTGACTGAAAACACATAAAAATGTGTTTTACCTAAAACGCGATGCACCAAAAACACAAAGAAATGTCTTATTTATAAAACGCAATGGCCAGAAAACACTTAAAAATGTCTCATTTCTAAAACGCAATGGCCTAAAAAAACAAAAGAAAGTGTTCTCTGTAAAACGCAATGGACTGAAAACACCTAAAAATGTGTTTTACCTAAAACGCAATGACTAAAAACACTTCAAAAATGTGTTTTTCTAAAACGCAATGACCAGAAAACGCATAAAAATGTCTTAGTTTTAAAGCGCAATGGCATAAAAACACCAAAGAAAGTGTTCTCTCTAAAACGCATTGAACCAGGACAATAGCTGTCTGTGAATTGTCTGAACCAGGAATGCAGTTCTAAAACGCAATGGCATAAAACTGTCTACGAATGCAGTTTTCCAGAGGGAAATTTATAGTGAATTAATTTTTCTCATGCAGCTCAATCCCAGCCAGGGGCTCTGCCCCCTTGGACCCCGCCAGGGGCTTCCGCTAGGGCTGTTCATTTTTATTCAAAACCCGACCCGAATTCAAAGCCACCCGAACCCGAATTAGAGAATACCCGAAAAACCCGAACCCGACCAACACGAACTTTAAATGGTTCGGTTATCGGGTCACTTTTTCCAGGCCAAAAACCCGAACAACCCGAACCGAAAAACCCGATACACGAAACCCGAAAAAACCCGAACATTTATTGTTTTTTTTCTTATAAAAGTGTTTAGATTTTGAGTCTTTAATAGATAGAACACTAAGTTTTGGATTTTTTAAATATTATAATGGCATATTGTCAATTAATCTTTGAACTTTGATGATATTTATAAAGTAACAATATGAATTTTGATGATATTTTCATTTATTTTCATTTTACATCTAAACCCGAAAACCGAATAACCCAACCCGAACTAACCCGAACCCGAATAACCGAAACCCGACTAACCCGAACTTTAAATGGGTTGGTTATCGGGTCAATTTTTCCCAGAGAAAAACCCGAAGAAAAAACCCGATGAACACCCCTAGCTGCCACCCCTGGGACCCTGCTACCAGGGGCTGCCGCCCCCGGACCACCGCCAAGATCGTAAAACACAATGACTAAATCAAAAACCCAGATCGTGAAAATGAAATTAAAGAATTTCTTACATGGATCGAAGCCGATTTCTTCATCGATTGACGAAATTTGAATGATAGAAATACTTATCAGCGATTGAATCGAACGGATCGAGTGATTATTTTCAAAATCACGGGAAAAAACAAGATTTTGAATGAAATTAAACTGGGTTTTCTTCAAAAAAAAAAGCTGAAGAACACGTTGATCGGGTGTTTGAATCATTGATTGATGACGAAAATCGCACTATAATGTAGTGATTATTGAGATAGTAAGTGAAGAAAAGGTTGGAGATGGTGGGTTTTGAAGTAACTGGTGAGAAGAAGGAAGAAGAAAGGATGGGATTGACTAAAATACCCTTTCTCTTTATTTTAAAATTTGTCACATGTCATAATCCTATTGCTTCCTATCCTACCTAGCCAAAATAAACTTTCTATTTGATATCCACCCTAGGTTATATTACCTGTATGTGTAGGTAAACACAATTTAAAAAAAAAACATATGAACAACTTAGTTTAATCTATACATATAATAAAAGAAACCAATTGATGAACACGTGTCGATATGAGAGGCATCTACCTTTTAGTTTTCCCGCTATATATCTATGTTTATTTTTATCTTAAAAATTATAAGTTTTAAAATAATTTATCAAGTTATCCTATATTTTAAGTCGACATTTATCTATAACTATATCTCTATATTTATACTTATCTTCTAATATAATCTTTGTACTTATCTTTATTTTATTATTTTGCGAGTAAATTGCACAAAACGTCCTTTATGTTTATTCAAACTTGCAGGTTCCAACCTTAATGTTTAAAACTTGCTAAAAACATCCTTTAAGTTTATTTATTTATTTTTTTTTTAATTTACTATCGTTTATTTCATTCATACTTGCCAAGTTACATCAAAACAGAAGATAGATGGGCAACAAGCTGCGCCGCCACCCATTTTCTGAATTGCAAACCCTAATCTACCAAAGACAAAACCGCATCCCCCTGAGGCTGAGCAATTGTTGTGGATAACCCGTTGGACCCTGGTCAGGAATTGGAGCAAGCCCCTTTTCATTCCCGAGCTATCAACATCCACTCGGGGGAGAGTTCCAGCCCGCGTTTCGCTGACTAAATGCCAAACAAGCCATATTTGCAGATTGATAGCCTCACGTTAGTTCTGTATGTGATTTCAAATTGAAAAGTGCATATCATTTTTTGTAATTGTTTTCCTCTTTGGTTTTGATTACTTGATTGAGATTACATGTATTAAATAGGGAAGAATAAAAACGAATATTTAGGTACAAAGCAATGGGTCATGAATGAGGAAAGAAGAAATAAGTGGATTTAATGGACTGAATGTACATTTGGGTGCAAAATTTGTGTTTCTTTGAATTGTGAATAGATTCATTTCATACTCAAAAGTCTCTAATGGCGGTGGCTGAGGGCCTGAGGCTTTTTATTTTTTATTTTTTACACTTAGTAATAATAACTATTTAATATCTTATTGATCCGACCACATATAAGACAGACGTTATAAATTAAAAAACAATAAAGTAAAATGTTATAATTTTTGTAATACACAAGTTTATAACCTAATAATAGAAAATAAGAAAAAACAAAGTAAAATGTTCTAATATCTAAATAGTATATCAAAGTTCTTTTTACCAAAAACGTATTTTAACGACTGTGTATGTTAACCGATTACATTATATTTATTCAAGCCGCATAGTACGCGTTCTTATTCAACTCATGTTATACACGGGTAATTAAAGACGTAACTTTTTATTATATAAAAATATATTTAATCAACCCGTGTAATACACGGAGTTCTAACCTAGTATTTTTTATATACATAAATGCATATGTAAAGATTAATGTACAGAAAATACAAACTATCAAAAAAAAAACCATACATTGTGTTTTTATTCTAACAATAATTTTGTATTATATATTATATTATATTATATTATGATTTTAAAGTGGCGATAAATAGTGATTATAAATTTTTGGATATTTATTTTAATTTTTTATAATATATATTTTCATCATTTTATTTGAATAGTGATTATATTTTTTAAGTATTTGTTTTAACTTGCGTACGTTAATTAAAAAAACCTAATTTCACAAGTACGTATATTTTTTTCAACATTGCAATGCAAATTTTATTGAAAGTGAATAGTGTGTTGTTGTCATGCCAAACCGAAACCTTTTCGGACATGTAACGAACTGAATGGTAATTTATAATTTTAAACCAATGTCGTAACGAACTGAATCCATACCGAACACCATCATTGTCGGTATTCGTTTTCATTGTTTTCAATCGATATAAAACACGTATCGAAATCTTTTGGACATATCACAACTTTATCTTTTATTTTATTTTTCTTTTTTGATTGCTACAACAGATGCCAGTATTATAACTTACATAACTAATACCGATCAAATTTCTATTACATAGTTCGAAAAATCGCACTAGTATATATATAAAAAAGAGAAGTAGAGCATAGGATTCTTGAAATTCCGATTATATATTTCTCTTAAAAAGATAATGGTGGCAGTGCAACTGTGCAACAAAAGATGATTACAACAGCGAAAGTGTTTTTTTTTATTTATTTATTTTTTATTTATTTTTTTTTGTGAGGAAGAAAGTTATAATTTCGAAATGAATATTTGAAAAAAGGATTATTTATTTGTTTACCATTATTACATAAATTAATATTTAACGGTGAAAAAGAAGGATTATTTATTTGTTTACCATTATTACATAAATTAATATTTAACGGTGAAAAAGAAGGATTATTTATTTATTTACCATTATTATATAAAATATTCAACGGGATTCAATCCATTTTAAAAATAATCAATTCTATACATGAATATATCTCAAAACTCATTTTTTGTATCTTTCTGCTAAACAATAAAAATACGTTGTTGATCAGTTCTGTTTAAACATAAAGGAAAACATGAATAACATACCTTTGATTGCATCAGCACAGGCTAACAGAGAATCCAGATGGAGACGCAGCAACAGAGTTTGACATGATTGTCAGCTTGATCTGGTTCCTCCTTAGGGTGTAAAGTGATGATGGTGATGAACCGAAAGTAGGGTTGATTTCGGTTAGGGAGAGAGAGGGACGAATTGTGATGTTATGTTGTTAGGTTATGTGTCTAACCTTTTACCTCTCTAGTAATCTCCTTATATATACACCTAAGAGGAAACCCAATTAGTTAATAAGGGTAATATGGTCCATCAACAATTACCAACTAATTACTAATAGGTTATTAATATATTTTGATCTATATTATATAAATGATAATGATGGCTACTAGATTAAATATAAATAAATTAAATATTTAATCTTACATACGTTTGATAAAAGATACAAACAAAAATTTCTTTGATCACTTAGAAATCCGATTGATAATTGAACCGATAATTCTAATGGTTCATCTGTATAACCGGTTAGTCATGTCTCAAACCAGTCGGGCAATAAAGCGAGGAGACAACAGATAAGCATTGGGAGTTTTACATCGGTTTTGCTTGATGTGCTAAAAATCGCGGATTTAATAGATTGTAAGTTTAACCAATAACGCACCAATTCTCGGTTTAACCGGTTGGAGGGGTCAACCACACTTATCAAACATCAACCTTGGAATACACATTAATATGCATATACATTTTTGCAAAAGTACAACAAAGAAATATATGTTATAATGAGGTAAAAAGCTAAAAAGTTGAAGTGTAATATGATATCACAAGACATTGGAGAATAGGCCCCACAAAAGTATACATGTAGGAATCCCAAGCAAAACTCAATTCATATGTTACCCTACAAAAACTATTTTACTACTACTTTAACCTTTTTTAAACTCTAAAAGCCCATGAGTAATTTAACACGTGGGTCTTGTTTTACCATTTTCCTTTTATCTTACCAAATTTAGACTTTGTATTTTGCCGGTAATTTTTGTTTTGAAGACTAAAAAAGTGTTTAAGAGTTTCATCAAATTTTAATCATAACATATGTATAGTTCTTAGTGGAAATGATCTTGATATTTATAGAAGATCAAAACAATGTTTTGAAATTTAAACCAATATTTCTTTAGGAATATTTTCTTACGCTTAATCATATTAAAGATTGTTGAAAATAACAATATCATTGTACTTTGCATCCAATATCAACCTATATAATAGTTACCTCATGTATAGATACATAACATTACAAAAATGGCAACACATAAGTAATGCAAACTATGCTTATGTGATTCAATCAAAAGGGCAATGGCCTACGTTTAAGATCACAATATTGAGTATATCCCATCGATTTGTATTAGATTAGTGTTTGTAGTCACAATTGTGAAAGACCGGTACACACAAATTTTAGGTGACACTCTAGGTCTACTATTATAATAATTCTATTAGCCTCCCAATTAGAACATCTGAGTACCTCTGGACTTACGCTTTACAATAGTAGATTTAGCATATCGATAATTTGTCTTCACAACGTAACATTTAACTAATATCGGGCTTACCATTATTGTCAAGAAAATAGTTTCATAGCATTTAGATTTTATGAAATTCAGATTTATATTGATGAATGATTAAGAGTTAAATGCTTGGTTGGTCCCTGTGGTTTGCAAAAATTGCAGACTTGGTCCTAGTGGTTTACTAATTACACGCGTGATCCCAAAACTTGTCAAAAATGAACTCGGTTGGTCCCCAGCCCTAACATCAGTTAAATTTCTCAGTTAACTATGTGTGAAATGACTATATTACCCTTGAGTTCACTGTACAAGTTGAAACCTCTGCATCATCTTCATCACCATCATCATCTTCATCACCAACCCACACCTCCGATTCGCACACAACACCCAACCTCTAAACAACTGCATCACTATCAATTTCCCATAACAACCCCAACTCATAATCCTTTTAACAACTGATAACCTTGAACCCGTTTGAACCTGGCTTACCGTCGCACACAACACGAGGATGGAAAGATTTCATCTGATACTTCGGGATCTTGTCATCAAATGCAATCCTTTGTTCCCATGCTAGTAAATTCTGAATCTGGACCACAAACCCCATCTATTCAACCCTTAAAACATCTAATACTGTTATAAAATCAAAACTTTGTACACAAGATCGGGTTTGTATGGAAACTGAATCGAAGTTGAAATCTGATCTTGTTATGGTGCGAGTTGAGTTTAAATTCGACCCTCTGGACTTTTATCACTCTCAATCTTCACTCAAAACCAACCAAATCGCGTCCGCAATAGTCATTCCGATCACCGGAGATTCGCATATTCGCCGGAATTATTCAATCTCGCCGGAAAACACCTTTGACCTCGCAATCGGTACAATCTTTATACATCTTCCTCTTCTGTTTTTCATGAGGATCCAAAACCCCATGTTATTTTCATTGTTCGATACATGTATTGTTCGAATTTACGGGAAAAAGAGTTAGGGTTTTGGGTTCGGTTATGTGTAAGGAAGATGATACAACAAGGGAATCATTTAAAGGTGGAGGTGAAGGAGGTGGTGGTGATGGTGGGTTGAAGGTGGAGGTGGAGGTGTTGGTGGTGGGTTAAAGAGAGAGAGTTAGGTTGGTTGATTCGCCGGAGAAACCGGACGGCCGATAGGTCGCCGGAGAAATAATCTAGTGACCAGATTTTGAGAGAGAGAAAGCAGAGACTTAGGGTGGGTTGGTGATGAAGATGATGATGGTGATGAAGATATGCAGAGGTTTCAACTTGTACATTGAACTCAAGGGTAATATAGTCATTTTACACATAGTTAACTGAGAAATTTAACTGATGTTAGGGCTGGGGACCAACCGAGTTCATTTTTAACAAGTTTTGGGACCACGCGGGTAATTAGTAAACCACTAGGACCAAGTCTGCAATTTTTGCAAACCACAGGGACCAACCAAGCATTTAACTCAATGATTAAAGCTTGATTAGTTAGAGGGGCGTGCACTTCTTTGTTCCTCTTTTGATGATTATCTTAACATATTCATGTCAAACTTAGAATTAGTAAAAAATAAAAAAGAGAAAAGAGGCTAGGGGCCTCAAGGAGCGTCTATACTCCATATTGGGCCTTTCATTTTCTTACAAAACTATTACTAGTTTTTTGTAATAAAGTTTATAATATGTAAAATACAAAGATAAAAGAAAAAAATAAAGCAGGATAAGTATACTTATCATTGTTTAATAATAAAAAATTACTATATGACACAAATGACAAAGAAAAAAAGAATTTAATTACTAGGAGCACAAACTAAATTACTCAAAATACCTATTTTGAAGAAAAAAAAAAACAATCTATAATGTATATTAAAACAAAACATTTTGGTGCCACTTGGCATAAATTTAATCCACTAATTGCCACCTGGCATTCTCTTAACCCTTATTGAAACAAATTGAGCGGGATTGCACCACACCATTCATCCCTCTTTTTGCTTGACCGTGATTGATAAGAGATTGATGGACTTTCCATATTGTTGAAATCAGTTTCCTTCCAATCTTAATTGCAATCACAATAACCACGCTCAATAGGCCATTTAGAAAACCCTAAATCTCAAACACAAAAATTATCATCAGGTATGTTTATCTCTATCTTTGATGTTGTAATCCGACAATTTTTTGATTCTTTCGCTTTAATCGATCTCTAATCTATTATTTACAATCTCCAGACCCCAATATTTCTTCATCTTCAATCGCGATTGAAAGCAACCAGTCTTTATGGAGAAATTGATTGAAAACCAAATTGAATGCCGACGACGAGTTGCAGTGATCAGGTAAGTCGTGTATATCTATTATCTAATCTTAATTCCTCTCTTTCCTGTAACAACACATCATCGTTGTGTTTTTGTCGGGATTACAGTAGATTTTTGCAATGAAATTTATACTGAAGCATGGTAAAAGCAAAATGGACATTCAAAATTTGAGGCAACATGTGTTGAGATGTAACTTATTGGGCGCTTAATTTTTTTTGTAGATCTTGAGAAAACTAAACATGAAAGTATTGTTCAAATGTTAAACAAAAGACTTACCTGGTAACGACAAGTATATTAATATTAACTTACTTGAGTCAGATCGTCAGAATGGACTCTTTTAGTAGCTGGTTGTTGGTTTTCAGTTGACTTTTCAGAATGTATCCTTATATATATATATATTCAAATGTAGATCATGGT
>JARYGA010008610.1:0-69678 GCA_030545235.1 Helianthus tuberosus
GACTAAACCTGCAGGTAGATTTAAATGAGCAAATTAAAAAGATACAGGAAACAACAATAAAAAATGATGCTGAAGGCTTGAAAGGAATGATTAAAGAATTAGAAAAATGAACAGATGGAATTTGGAGATTCCATAAGAAAAAAATCTGGATACCTACTCAAGGAAACATACGAAACCGAATTCTAGAAGAAGCCTATAAATATAAGTATACAATGCATCCTAGAAGTGACAAGATGTATCAAGACTTAAGAAAGAATTTCTGGTGGATAGGACTGAAGAAGGATATAGCAAATTATGTCGCTAAATGTCTAACCTGTTCATAGGTTAAAGCTGAACATCAGAAACCTTCAGGATTACGTCAGCAATTGGAAATGCCAATATGGAAATAGGAATTGATAACAATGGACTTTATTACTAAACTACCAAATACACGAAAAGGTAATGATACAGTCTGGGTGATTGTAGACAGATTAACCAAATCCGCCCATTTCTTACCAATGAAAGAAACTTTGAGTATGGAACAGTTATCCAGGCTGTATGTAAATGAAATAGTTTCATTACATGGGATTCCTTTATCCATTGTGTCTGATGGAGATAATCGTTTCACTTCACATTTTTGGACAAGTTTCCAAAAAGCCATGGGAACCCGATTAAATCTAAGCATAGCTTATCATCCTCAAACAGACGGCCAAAGCGAAAGGACAATCCAAACAATGGAAGATATTCTTAGAGCCCGTGTAATTGATTTTAGAGGAAATTGGGATGATCACTTACCTTTAATAATTTTCCTACAACAACAGCTATCATACCAGCATCAATGCTGCACCATTTGAAACCCTATATGGACAAAAATGCCGAGCGCTAGTATGTTGGGCAGAAATAGGAGAAAAGCAACTACCAGGTCCTAAAATCGTGCAAGAAACAACTGAAAAAATTATTCAAGTCAAGGAAAGACTAAAAGAAGCACGAGATCGTCAAAAGAGTTATGCAGATAACAGACGAAAACCGTTGGAATTTCAAGTTGGAGATAAGGTATTGTTAAAAGTTTTTCCATGGAAAGGAGTTGTCAGATTCGGTAAAAGAGGAAAGCTAATTTCACACCCCAACCGATGGCAGAAACATCGGGGCATGGCACTGAGCGAAACAGATTGTCCATGAGTATCCATAACAACTATTCATTACCAGATAATTAAACGTCATGTCCCATACCACAACATATCCAAATAAAAACAATTATTACAAATAATTGTCTAAAAAACAAATACTGTTCCGACGACTCAGATTAAGCGTGACATAACTAGACCCCTAGCTTGATTCACCAAAGCACAGCAATTCCTAGCATCTTAGGCACCTGTCACATACGTTAAAATATAGGTCAATACACATAGTATAAATGTGAGCATACAAGTTTAATAGTAATAGCAGAGTTCGAAATCGTTTATGCATAACCAACATGTAACATGTATAGTGCAAAGCTAGTAAGTTATCGACAATGAAATATGCACAGACTAGACTGCGAGTTGTAGAATGCGCAACACATATCACCACTGTGACACGTGAAGAGGTAACCTTAACAACCCCTGTCCACGACAGGTGCTGAGTCCAAACAAATAGTACTATCGTTGCTAAGGCGTCAGGCAACAATCACTGTGTTAACATAACATACAAGCATTCATCGAGTAACAAGTAACATGCAATAACGGTCAGCGTATAAATAGTGTTTGCGTTGTGTGTTCGATTGTAATTTAGAATATGTAACGTATGTAACACCCAAAATTGCATAAAGCAAAAGGGGATCGAGTATACTCACACCGATAGTAATGGATTGAAGGGAGCGCTAGAGTGATTAGCCTGAATAGTTAACGATAGCATAAGCGAAGAGCGGTGTGTAAAATGGTGAAAAGTGAACAAGTGTCGAATGGTAATCCGATCGGATGGCAATCCGATCGGATGGCCAGTCGATCGGATGTCAATCCGTTCGGATGGTCATCCAATCGGATGGCCATTTGATTAGATTGACATTCGTTGGTAAGGATGTGTTTATATATGATGGCTTTTAAGTTTTTGTTATAGCATTCTGAAAACAGAGATGTATCTCTACTCTTCAGGTCGTCGATCGAACGGTCGTTCGATCGGATAGCGATCCGATTGGTAGGGCACTTAGTGAGAACAAGTTCACAGAAGGATGGTTACTCGATCGGATGGCAATCCAATCGGGTAGCAATCCGTTGGAAATCATTGTTCTTTGAAAATGATCAAGTACCAAAGTTCCAAATGTCAGATGATCGGATGGTCGTTCGATCGGATGGCTATCCGTTCGGACGGCAATCCGTTCGACATTCAGTCCTTGGAAAACTTGGAAATGTTTAAGTGTTTGGAAACTCAAGTGCAATCCGATCGGATTGCAGTCCGATCAGATGGCAATCCGATCAGATGGCAATCCGTCCCAACGCATCTGATCGTCTTGAACTTGGTTGTTTTGAAAGTTTGTTGTTTGTTTGAGACGATTTGACAACGTATTAAACAACAGAAACCCCATCTTGACCCAAGTGATCCGATCGAATAGGAATCACCCTAGTCCGATCAGTTAACTGTTAGAGATGGTGGTTCATGCTTAACCCGAAATCAGGTGTCCCTTGGTTAGAATTCAGATCTTGGACCAACACATCACTGAGAAAGAGTAGAAGGTCAGAACAAGCTACGATTCTATCGGTTTTGAGTAAGAAAGTTGGAAAACCATCTTTCAATCCTTTTAACCATGAATATGTGTAGATCTATTGCGAAAACATTGTTTAATCTTGTGGAAATCCTTCAGATCTAAGTTGTTCTTGGTGGAATGAAGCCAAATCTTGAAGTTCATAAGAACTCCATGATGACATCACCCTAGAACACCTCAAATCCGGTGATTTCACGGTTAAAAGTTAAGATTCAAAGGTGAAAAAGATGAAGGAGTGCGTGTAGATCATAGAAGTACAAGATTTAGGTCGAAAACTTACAAGAATCGCGAGAAATCGAGAGAAAAGAGGGCTTGAGTGCGGCTGGTCAAGTGAGGAGCTGTCACATCACAAATGATGTGACAGTAGGGTATTTATAGGGTTTCCTAAAATGGAAAGTGCTGAAGTGTCGGATTGGTCACCGATCGGATGGCAACCCGATCGGATGGCAACTCGATGGGATGGCAATCCGATCGGATGGCCACTCGATCGATTGGCCACTCGATCCAGGTGTCCGGCGCATTGAGTTTGTCTTTTCGATTCGTGTGTTGAGCGTCGCGATGCGATTCGAGTGAGCGATGCGATAGTATTACCCATTAGTTACACAAATAACCTAACTACTATATCTAACATACAATCACTATGAATAACTTGCATTTAGCGTTTGCGATTGAGATTGCGATGCGATAGAATTGCGATTTGCGATTGCGATTAACACCTCAACATAAACATAACATGCACAAGTAACACATAATCGCACACACACGTAAAGCAATATCCAGAACACATAATTCCAGTTGCGAATGCGATAGCGATTAGCGATAAGTCGATTAGCGATAAACATGCGATTAAATATCAATTAGACCTAGATTATTAATAGATACTCTACATAATACAACTAAAGCAATTAAATAACATAGTTCGATTACAAGTCAAAAGTACGATTTGCTAGTCAAGCAAGGAGTGACAGATCGCAATTAGCAATCTTTTCTTCCTTTGACTTTCACTTGTACTTTGACTTTCAAAAAAGCGGGTTGTTACAGCCTCCCCTACTTTAGGATATTTCGCTCCGAAATTTAAGAAGTAGGCGTAACAAACAGTTGCGGGTACTTCGCCTTCATGTCTCTTTCGAGTTCCCAGGTGAACTCGGCGCCTCAATTGCCTTCCCAGCGAACCTTCACAATGGGAATGCGTGAGCGTCTGAGTTCCTTGTGTCACGCCCCTATTTTCCACGTGTCACCGGTGGGCCCGGTGGGGAGTATAGTGACGTAGTTGGTATCATCATAGACAAACAACACAATGTAATAATGCACAGCGGAAGCAAAGATAGAT
This sequence comes from Helianthus tuberosus, assembly GCA_030545235.1. Taxonomy (NCBI): domain Eukaryota; kingdom Viridiplantae; phylum Streptophyta; class Magnoliopsida; order Asterales; family Asteraceae; genus Helianthus; species Helianthus tuberosus. The sequence continues at coordinate 4,047 of JARYGA010008610.1, forward strand.
TCATTTCAACTTTAAATAAAATGTAATAATAAATATCACAAGTAGTTGAAACGGATCCACAGGCGGATCAAAATAAAATAAGATATTGTTCAACAGTTTAATGTCGTCCAAGCTTGCGAGACTTATTGTGGACGCTCTAGAAGACAGCCAGCCTATTACGTGTAGTACCTGCACTTAACCTTTTGGGAAAATACGTCAGTTTACACTGGTAAATACAAATTAACTGGCTCATTTTGAAATGATTGAAAATTGATTTGAATGCTCATGGCACAAAATATTTTATAACTTGGGATAATTATATTACATAATCTTGTAAAGGATTTACATGTTACTTATGCGTTCAGTAGCCCGGTTCGTGCCGGGTTAAAGATCAATAGACACACCACAATATTGAGTTATACACTTGACAGGTGTACGCCTACACCCCGTGCTCAGGTCGTGGCCATCTCGTAAGATAATGCCGAGGATATCCGGGACATGGTCATTAACCCCCCAAAGGCTTTAAGCAAACAAAACATTCAATCAAAACATAGCATCTCAATAAATTTAACCACTATTCGATTAAAGAATTCAATGCTAGACCAAGCGGTATTTTATATACCGTACCCCAAGCCCGTATAGGGAAAATAAGTTAAAAGTATTTACCTTGGTAAGTATTTATCTCAACAAGCAAAAAGGCAGGTAGCTTTTACCGGGCTCCTAATCTGGAACGAAGGTTTATAAATAACCTATTAGATTTCCAACGGTCTTTATTTAAACCTAAGCCTAGACCAGTTAATTAAAAAGGACGAAACGGTTTAAACGCACGATTAAGCGAAGACCGGATAGAATGTGATTTAGACCCGACAAGTTGAATTACTTGTTTAATATGGGTATACTAAGTACATTCTGGATTTTGAGACAAAAATGATAATGTTTGACCCGTCTTGGTCAATTTATGCAAACTAGTTACATAAACCGAACCGAACGCGAAAAGAGCGTTACGGGTATCCAAAAGAGTCATATGCAAGTTCCCAGAGATAATATGCTATAAATATGATATAACATCAGTAAGTTATTTCCTATTATGCCCAAAACGGATTTAAACACAATTCATGCCTCATAAGGGCATTTTGGTCATTTTAAAGTATGTAAAAGAGTTAAATTAGAAATCTGAGTTACAGGTCTGGTTTGTACAGCAAACATACTTAATTTAACATATTATAACAGTAGGGTATGACCCATAAGTGAAAATTATCATTTAAAACCAAACTATGCTCGTTAGGGGTATTTTGGTAATTTTACAAGGGCTTAAAATGTCAAAATCGGGAATCTGAGTTTATAAACTTATACTTACTGTTATTTTATAAAAATGTACTAAAAACATCAGTAGGTATCAACCATATAGATTTAATATGATTATAGTACATACTATGCGATAAAAATGCGTAAAAAGGCGATTTGAAGCCATCTCCGGGTTTGTACAGGAAAGCTGAGATTTTTATACTTCCAGAAGGTTCAACATACTTTATTTAATAAATAAAATCAGTAGGAAGTGGTTTGGGGTCAATCGGATTTATAAAACTCGTTTTATGGCCAAAAAGGGCAATTTCGGTATTTACCGAATTAAGCTTAGAGACCTATGATACGATCAACCAAAAATTAAATAAAAATCTTTAAAAATCTCAAAATAATATATAACATCAGTATATAAAAAGTTTGATACCAAAAAGTGGGTTAAAATTAGGGCTGTAAACGAACCGAACGAACACGAACAATATCTTGTTCATGTTCGTTCGTTAAGGAAATAAATGTGTTCATGAACGGTTTGTGAACACTTACCGAACGAGATTTTATGTTCATGTTCGTTCATTAAGTAAATAAGCGTGTTCGCGAACGGTTCACGAACACAAACAAACACAAATAAATTTGGCGAACGCGACGAAGGATAAAGATAGATGGCCCAGAGAGTAGCACTCGAACTTGAATCTCTTATTGTGGAACAGAGGTTGATCGTATTCGCCGATGAAAATAATGAGGAATGAAAGGGAAATGATTCATAAACAAGGTGAAAGTGAGTTTCCTAGTTTAATTGTTAGGGTAATAATAATATAAAAAGTACAAATAAAATATAAAAAGTACAAATATCTTCAATTAAAACACAAACATACGAACATAAATGAACGCAAATCAACGAATGTTCATGAACATGTTCACGAACACGTTCACGAACATCTTACCGAACGTTCACGAACACAATTGAACGAACGAGACCTCTGTTCATGTTCGTTCATTTAACTAATCGAACGAAATTTCTTGTTCATGTTCGTTCGTTTATTAAACGAACGAACATAAACGAACTTCCATCCGAACGGTTCACGAACTGTTCGCTGAACATTCGGTTCGTTTACAGCCCTAGTTAAAATAGGCTATGCGCTAATTACGCTATTTATGTAACATAAAGCTTGTAATTTACGATAATGAGCATATCTCTTAAACTAGGCCATAAACTGATATGAAATTTTCGGTGCATGTTTATAAATCAGTAACAAATGATTTTACTCTTTCACTTTTTCAAAAATCGCGTTTTATATTAAAAAGGGCAAAATAGTCAACTTTAAGCATAAACCGGTAACATGCATATGAATCGGTTAACCATGGAATCAAGTTGTAAAATTCCAGAGAGTTAAATATATATGAAAGTTGGTCTAAAATATGCTCTAATGCAGATCTCAACATGCATGTACGGATCAGAACCGATAGTCAAAGAAAAAGTCCGTTTATGAGACTTTCGGTTCCGATTCGGGTGTAATACAGAAAATTGTCGAGTTGATCAAGTTGAAACATGTTCTTACATTATTTATAAAGTTATTTTGATGATCAAACAGGTTGCATGTAGCCTACATTACTGATTATGCTTAAATTTGCAAAAACACATTCTGTTGACTTTTTATGAAGAACTTTGACTCGACAATTAGCATGCTTAGAGTGTGAATCTGAACATACCCTTTTAGGGGTTTGTTATACTCATAAATACCAACTTGTTGGTACTTTTGATTCGAGATATGACTGAGCACATTTCGTTTAATTGCAAAGTCAAACTATATTTACGATATGTTTGACTTTTAGCTAGAACACTAAGCTAGAACGAATTAGAGGGTGATATAAACACTTACAAAGGTCCTAATAGAGCTTAGATATCACTAGGAAGTGGTCTTCACGTTCAGAGAGCTCCAGAGAAGGTCTTGGGAATTCTTGAAGTTTCAAGTGTTCTTGGTTTTGCAACAATGGTGCTCTTTTAAACAAGTTTGATCTGATTTCAGAGTGTTTCTGAGGTTATAACAGGTTTTCCTTTGTCCAAAAGTTGCATGTAAATCGATTGGTCAGTTCTCTAATCGATCACAACTGTAACCAACTCGCAAAACAGCCAAGAACTGACATCTGTGCGTTTCTGTCGCTGGGCAGTCGTCGCGCTGCGCGAGACCCCCCTCGCGCTACGCGAGGGTGTGGGCGACCAGCAATACAAGTTTTTCCAAATGTTGCACTTTAGTCCCTGATCTTGTGATACGTGTTTAAGCTATTTATTTAGCACTCTTGGCCCTTATATCTGACTTTTATAAGTCTTGGGACTTTTATAAACTTGGGCATGTCCTCGGTTAACTTTGCGCTTACCCGAAAAGTCACGAAATTCACGATATCGTATTTAACCTTTCGTGTACGGTTTTAATCATAACTTTCTCATACGTTCACGAAACTTCATGAAATTTTTATCACATATTCTTATGAGTATATTTTATTTTTACAAAGCTTCGGGTTTGCTAAAAGATCACTCAGAGGTATAAATTCAACATGTTGACACATTTAGTCCCTCTAAAGTATGTTTTCGCATATTCAAAGTCCGTGACACGTGTCAGTACATTATTGGACGTAAATTTCCGAGGTGTTACATCCTCACCCCCTTAAAAGAAATCTCGACCCCGAGATTTACTGAAACAAATGAGGGTATTTTTCTTTCATCGTGGATTCTACCTCCCATGTGTATTCGGGACCTCTACGGGCATCCCATTTGACCTTAACAATAGGTATGTGCTTCCTTCGAAGTTTCTTTACCTTTCGGTCTTCAATCGATAACGGCTTTTCCACAAATTTCAAGCTTTCATCTATATGTACATCTGTATACGGTATAATCGGTGGTCCATCAGCGGAACACTTCTTCAAATTACAGATGTGGAACACATTATGGATAGCACTGAGTTCTTCAGGCAAGTTCAACTTGTAAGCAACTGATCTGACACGTTCGATAATCTCGAAAGGTCCTATGTACCTCGGGCTTAGCTTGCCTTTCTTACCAAATCGCATCACCCCCTTCCAGGGTGATACCTTAAGCAACACTTTTTCACCTACTTCGAAGTGAAAATCTTTGCGCTGTGGATCCGCATAAGCTTTCTGCCTATCCCTGGCAGCTCTCAATCGATCGCGGATCTGGACAATCTTGTCCGTCGTCTCAAAAACAATTTCTGGTCCTGATAGTTGGACATCTCCAACTTCTGCCCAACAAATAGGCGATTTACACTTTCTACCATATAAGGCCTCAAAAGGCGCAACTTTTATGCTGGTGTGGTAGCTATTGTTGTAGGAGAATTCAATTAGTGGTAGGTTCTTATCCCAACTACCACCTAAATCGATCGCACACGCACGTAGCATGTCTTCTAAAGTTTGAATAGTACGCTCACTTTGACCGTCAGTCTGTGGATGATAAGCCGTACTAAAATTCAAACGAGTGCCCAATGATTGCTGGAAACTTTTCCAAAAATGTGACGTGTATCTAGTATCTCTATCCGAGATAATAGACACAGGTATTCCATGCAAAGCTACAATCTTATCAACATATAATTGGGCTAGCATATCGGAGCTATAAGTCTCCTTGATGGGTAGAAAATGTGCTGACTTCGTCAGTCTATCTACTATGACCCAAATAGTGTCATTTCCCTTTCTTGTCTTTGGCAACTTGGTGATGAAATCCATCGTCACCATTTCCCATTTCCATGTGGGAATTTCAGGTTGTTGTAGCAAACCTGACGGTTTCTGGTGTTCTGCTTTGACTTGCGCACAAGTCAAACATTTAGACACATAAGCAGCTACGGACTTTTTCAAACCAATCCACCAGTAGTTTGCTTTTAAATCCTGGTACATCTTGTCTGCTCCAGGATGAACGGAATATTTGGAACTGTGGGCCTCCTGGAGGATAACATCCCGAAGTCCCCCAAAAATTGGAACCCATATTCTTCCATTTAGTCTAAGCATTCCGTCCTTGTCATGAGATAACTGCTCCTCAGTTACTCCCAACTTTTCTTCAGGATAATTAGCTTCCAGCACAGCTTCCTTCTGTGCAGCTAATACCCTTTTGTTCAAATCATTCTTGATTTCAATGCGCTTAGCGTTGATTCTTATAGGCTTTACTCTTTCTTTTCTACTCAAGGCGTCGGCAACTACATTTGCCTTGCCTGGATGGTACTTTATTTCACAATCGTAATCATTCAGAGTTTCCATCCATCGTCTCTGTCGCATATTCAAGTCCTTCTGATTAAACAAATGTTGAAGGCTCTTGTGATCTGAATAGATCACACACTTGGTACCATATAAGTAATGTCTCCAAAGTTTTAATGCAAATACAACAGCACCCAACTCCAAGTCGTGGGTGGTGTAGTTCTTCTCGTGAATCTTTAGCTGTCGTGAAGCGTAGGCAATGACTTTTCCTTTCTGCATGAGCACACAGCCCATACCAGTGTGCGACGCATCACAATACACCACAAATTCATCTATACCATCGGGCAGTGTTAGTACTGGTGCATTGCTCAACTTGTTCTTCAGAATATCGAAGGATTCCTGCTGCTTAGGGCCCCAATCAAACTTAACCTTCTTGCGTGTCAATGAAGTAAGGGGCGCAGCAATCCTTGAAAAGTTTTCGATGAAACGCCTATAGTATCCAGCTAAACCCAGAAAACTGCGAATTTCCGTAGGCGTCTTTGGTTCTTGCCAATTCATCACTGCTTCTACTTTGGCGGGATCCACTTGGATACCACGCTCGCTCACTACATGTCCAAGGAATTGGACCTCTCGAAGCCAAAATTCGCACTTCGAGAATTTGGCGTAGAGTTTCTCTTGGTGTAGGAGTTTGAGAATACAACGAAGGTGCTTCTCGTGGTCAGCCTTGTTCTTCGAGTAGATAAGGATGTCGTCAATAAAGACAATGACGAATTTATCCAGATAAGGCTTGCAGACTCGATTCATGAGGTCCATGAATGCGGCTGATGCGTTAGTGAGCCCGAAAGGCATCACTAGGAACTCGTAATGTCCATAACGAGTCCTAAACGCTGTCTTGTGTACATCTTCATCCTTGACTTTCAACTGATGATAGCCCGACCTCAAGTCGATCTTAGAAAAATAGCTTGCTCCTTGTAATTGATCGAACAGATCGTCGATCCTGGGCAGAGGATACCTATTCTTGATGGTGACCTTATTAAGCTCACGGTAGTCGATGCACAAACGCATCGATCCATCTTTCTTCTTGACAAATAAGATTGGCGCTCCCCAAGGAGACGAACTAGGTCTAATAAAACCTTTTGCTAATAGATCATCCAACTGCGTCCTTAATTCCTTCATCTCCGTCGGTGCTAATCTATAAGGTGCTCTTGCTATTGGTGCAGCACCAGGGATGATGTCAATTCGGAATTCCACTTGCCTATCTGGTGGTAAACCAGGTAGTTCTTTGGGAAAAACTTCAGGATATTCCGAAATGATAGGGATATCTTCAATCTTAGGCTTTGGCGCATCAATCGTAACTTGCGCCATATAAATGACACAACCCTTCTGCATACATCTGGATGCCTTGAGCATGGACACTTGCTCTGGCAATCCATGCTGAGTATCTCCTTGAATGGTAAGTGACTCTCCAGCCGGAGTTTTAACTATCACTTGCTTTTGTTTGCACACAATCTGGGCTTGGTTATGCGATAACCAATCCATGCCTATAACTACATCAAAGCCGGCGAGCTTAAAGGGAAGTAGGGACAAAGGAAAAGAATGATTCCTAATGGATATAACACATCCATCTAAAACAGTTGAGGCGGTTTCTATGGTTCCATCAGCTAACTCCACCTCATACTTCACACTTAAGGCTTTTACAGGCAATTTTAACGACTCACTAAACTTATTATCTACAAAGGACTTATCCGCTCCAGAATCAAATAAGACTCTAGCAAAAACATTATTTACAAGAAAAGTACCTGTAATAACGTTGTCATCTTGAACGGCTTCCTTAGCGTCCATCCTGAAGACCCTTGCATTGGTCTTCTTTCCCTCATCGGCTTTCTTAGCGTACTTTGGGCAATTAGACTTAATGTGCCCTTTCTCGTTGCAACCGTAACAGGTTGCATCCTTCAGACCCTTACATTTCAAAGTCGTGTGATCAGTAGATTTGCAGATTCCACATGGCCTCGTGTGGGACTGCGATTTCGTTTCAAAACGACATTTCCCAAAGTGGTTTTTCTTGCAGGTTTTGCATTTGGGTTTATCCCCCGACTGTTGCCCATCTTTCCTAAATCCTGACCCTTTTCTATGGTCGTTATTCCCTCGGTGTCTCTTCTCCGATTTTCGTGAGGTATCGTCCTCACCCTTTCTCTTATTCTCTTCCGAGTTCCTATGTTCTCTCAACCTGACCACGTCCTGAGTGAGAGAGAGAGATAGATCAGCTACTGATCTGAAAGTTGTAGGCCTCGATGCCTTAACGCTAGCTTTAATCTCAGGGGCCAAACCCCCAATGAAACGGGCAATCCTTTTCGGCTCAGGGGTTACCAAGTAGGGAACCAATCGAGATAGAGTATTGAAGGTGGTGAGGTAAGCCTGACAATCTAGATTCTTCATTACCAACGATACAAAGTCTGACTCGATCCTTTCCACTTCATGTTGTGGACAAAAATTCTCTTTAATAAGGGCTACGAATTGATCCCATGACATACTGTAAAGTGTGGCCTTTCCGGTAGCTTGCAAAAGAGATTTCCACCATGCTAGTGCATCCCCTTTAAACGATTGGGACACATACTTCACTACATCCCGTTCAGCACACCCGCTGATATCTACGACTGTATCCATTTCGTCTATCCAGGTCATGCAGTCGACCGCTCCTTTTTCCCCAGTAAAGTCTCTGGGTTTGCATGAGACGAAGTATTTATAAGTGCAAGACTTACTGTGCGATTCATGTTTCTGCTTGATCTTCTTTATCGGGACACTGTTTTGGTTAGAGGAGTGATGATCCTCATCATCCTTCTTTGGCTTATCATTCTTAGGTACCTCCTTCTGAGAGGGCGGTTTGTTATGACCCTCTGAATGTGTTCTTGGTTTGGAACGTGATGCGGTTCGGGTCCTACTTCGGGTCCCGCTTGCTTCACTAAATTGTCTATTCAGTGCTTCGACCACGGCATCATTCACTAGTGCTTTCAATTCCGCACCAGATATTAACATTTGTGCATTTTCAGGGTTCTGTGCCGGGCGACTGTTTAGTTCTTCGGATTTGGCCATGTAGTCTTAAATTGCTACATAAAATAAGGACAAGGTCTATTTAGAAGTCTAAACAGTATTATCGTTCTCGACGATTTATTAACCATGGTAAACAAAAGCCATATTAGTTAAATTTAATAATTTCATTCAGGATTTTTACTAATAATCTTTTTAGAACGAAATATAATATTGGCATAATAAGCCTAGTCACGTAGACAAATTTTCTAAATTACAAATTTAGATTTTTATAGGATTAAGGTTTGACTAATCAAAACGAATCAATCCTTTCTTTGGCAGGGAGTCTATAAGCTACGACTGCCTTTCTGTTTTATATGACATTTATTATGACCCGTAGGCATTATGTCACTTTCAATTATATACAAAAATAAAATGTTGGATAATTTATTAAAAGGGTGACATGTGTGATTTTGCGAATCACATTAGTCAAGAATGTTAACATATTTACAGATGTTAACAGAGAGTGGAATCTTTTTAAACAGGTTCTACCATCTTGGCTAAATTTGTGACAGCATAACAGCTAGGTTTTACCTTTTAAGACCCTTATTATTAAAATGGTGAATTACGATAATAAGGCTATTTTTCATTTATTCATTTATTATATTTATGCATATAATTTAAAATGAAAAGCTGAAATTACTATTCTAATTTAAAATTTAAAGAGTACAAAATTGCCCTAAACGGGACTTTTCATAAATATTATGCCCACGCATGGGCTAAACAAATAACAAACCCTCGCAGGGGTCGAAATAAAAGACATGCCCACGCAGGGGCGAAACAGAAGAAAAATTGCCCACGTAGGGGTAGAGTACATAAAGATATGTCCACGCAGGGACATGACTATCACTAAAATAAATAAAGGATTTAGTAATCCTTCTTGCTCTTACCCTTGAGCAAGTCTACCACCTTCTGAATCATTCCCCGGTTACGCCTCTGATTATTCTCCATCTCCTGCCGAAATTCTTGACGCACCCCTTGAATCTCCTGTATGATTTCCTGAACTTGGGGTGGCGACATTGTCGGCGCCTGAGGTGGTTGCTGATAGTACGACGGCTGAGGAGGCTGATAAAGCGGAGGTTGGGGCGGTTGCGGCTGCTGATACTGATACTGTGGAGGTTGGAGAAACTGCGACTGTTGATACCCATATGATGGATACCCATAAGTCGAGGGTCCTGTAGCCCAGGGACCTCCAAAGGGAGCTTCTTGCTGGAAGGTGTTGGAGTTTGCCGCTATCCAGTACGGATCCTGTGACAACCCTCAAAATTTCAGGTACTGTACAAAATTAATTAATCTTAATTACGTGCTTAATTACTGTGCTTGATTACAACTGATAATTTAGACTGCTCTATGATTCTATATCATATATACATGCATCATATTTATACAGTCACTCCATTCATTACATACCTACATTAGTGACATACTTGATGCACTTAGCACAGTTGACACACTGAACGGTTGATTCAGAAATAATGCTGACAATACCAGCACTTAGACAGACAATATTATTATGGCCAGTATGAGCCAGGGATAGGGTACTACACTGGTTTGTAGTGTAGAGAAGTGAGGACCATAAGACTGCGTCGTTAAGTGATAGATATAGAGCCGGGAAGTGCCTAAAACTTGCGTTAAATACAGAATTCCGCGTTCTTTTATAAAATTCAGCATTTTATTTTACACAAATGTTACAGAGTGGTCCTGTATACTTTCCTAAGTGCCAGGAATGTTTTCGTTACAAAAAGATGCGCATAAGACACTTTACGGTACGATTAAACGCTTTAACGGAACGATACGTAACCGAACAACCAGACATTTTCCGGGACACCAAAATATTTTCAAAAATATTATTTTTATCATTTTTAATTATTTTTGGTCACGAGAAATCCCTACGCACTATAGAACGTGTCACATACCCACTATACTTGAAAATACCCTTAACCTTCTTATTTAATACCTATTAGTTAACAAAAATTTACACTTTACCCCCCCCCCCCAACCGATTTTTCTGCCATGATTAGTAAAGATATTTTGTTTAGATTGTTTAAAAAGTGAATCTCCATTCTATTGGCCAAGCTTTTGTTATGATTTCCCCTAAATAGCTAACCTTGCCTATTTCCAAGAAAAATAATCATCACTTCAACTCTTACACTCCACTCTTCCCCTCTCTCTCTCTAAATTTCGGTCATATACCCCCCCCCCCCCCTCATCACAACCGAAAATCATCACCATCACTCTCACACTCCCATCTTCTTCTCCAAAAGCTCTCATGCAAGGTTGAAGGTTCATCCATTGAAGTGCAAGTTTGAAGGTCTTCACGGAAGCTTGATTCTAGCCTTTGTCACCAACATTTCACCATCATCTTGTCCTAAGATTACTACCCTAACTTTGTGCTAGAAGTATGTCCCTCCACACTCTTGTTCTACTTTGATTCTTGTTATGTTTGTTTGATTATTCTTGACACACACAAAGCTTGCACACTAAAGAATGAACTTAAATTCTGCACAAAAACCCTAGATTAAAGGGTTGTATGAAGTGGAAATCTGGATGGTTTAGGGTTGGTTAATGCATACATGATGTTTTGAACATTTATCCTTCGATTCACCATGGTTAGAGTCTTTGTTTTTGCATTTTTAGTCACTTCTACACCAAAACAGCTTGCTGATTGAGTTTTTCCAGCCCCTTCAACAGGCTGTAACGGGTTCATTTTTAATCGAAAAAGTTAAGTTCTGGAGTCTAAATTACGTAATTTTGAATATCTGAACTAATGAAACTGGAACCGTAATTTTTCGAGACCGTTTACTATTTTTAAAGTATTATTTTGGACAGCAGCTCAAAGCTGAAATAATTCTGCTGAAAAAGTATGTGGTAATCCGAGTCAAAACTTAAAACCTGAGCAGAGTCAGCTCATGGAATTTTTACCATAGATAGTCACGGTTGTTTTTGTGACCCTCCAACTGGAATTTCGACAATCCGACTCACGATTGATTTTTAGTGAATTTTTCCGTAAAACTGCAATCAGAATGTTTCAAATCTGATTGCAGTTGAGTAAAAGATTTCTTATATAAAATTAGTAATGAACTGATGTCCGAAATTTTTACACAATAAATCGTGGATTATATATGACCTACTGTAAAAATTTGAGAATTTTTGAAAAAGGATAACTATTTTATTTAATTACTCGAAAACAGTCCTGTTTTGTGTAATAAATCTGAAAAGGGCGTAGTTAGGGTTTTGCATGTAGATTTGTCGGGTTGGCTATGTGGGAACACTTTGTGAGATATTTGTAAAAGAAAATGATATGTTTTATGCATGGACACCTCCATTTGCAGAGGAGGCCATGGCGAAATTTTTCGGAAATTATAACACTTAGTAAATACTTACTTTCTTAGACTATAATCTACTAGAACATTAAACGAACAAATATTTATCACACGAATCCTTATAAGTAACGCAACTCTAAATATTAAACTCTAAGCCAAGGCACGGCCCGTTCGTCTAATAGACATTAGCACGTGTAGGTTGTCGTGTAGCAGTCAGACTTTGAGATTCGGTTCAAGACGCAATACTGTGAGTTCATGTCCCCCTTTTCTCTTAACTATTTTCAGTTTTACTTTTCGGGGGTGAAATACATGTTACAGACATTTACAGACATTTACAGACTTTTATTATGGTATGGTTAGCTTAAGGAGGGTTTTTATTACGCGATCATGTGAGTGGTGGGCACAACACTTAAGGCCATTAATCCTCATAGTAGGACCACGGGACATAAGTGATAGATCTATTTGGGTGTAGCGAGCCCACACCCATGAGGCCGGGGGCCCATAGTGGTGACTATGTCTTCATACCGAAGACAAATTTGCTAGGTTTGAGTCTTCCTGCATCATTTCACACATACTATTGGTTTTGCAACCCAATGGTGATCAGGTTTTTCCTTAATTGCTACATACCAGGGATTTTACTTATACAGACATTTTTAAAGGCATTTATATACTCACTTACACATGAACTCGCTCAACTTTTGTTGACTTTTTAAAACTACATGTATTTCAGGGAATTAGTTTGGATCTGGCAAGTGATGCATGATTAGCTGCGTACCAAATAAGGATGTCATCCGGAGTCTTAGGTTTGGGGAGTGTAACTCTTTCCTGGACGAGTTGCATGCCTCAATCCTTGTGTCGTTGGTATCTTATCATCGAGTCTTTTGAATTCTCTTTAAACAAGTCATGATTTTGTAACGTCTATTGTGGTTAACGTTTTTAGACAATATGTTATGCATTTTCAACTATTTTAATGGATGAACATCCGTATTCTATCATATAGCATTGTTGTGATTGTTGCTATGGTATTAAGAAGTCACACCAAATAAACCCACGCTTCCGCAAAAGCCAGGGTGTGACAGATCCTCCATGTAGTTGTACCCCGTGTGAAACTGCTGCTCAAAGGGGTTAAATGCCGCAGCATTAGTGTAGGCGGGGATTTGTTCACCAAAACCCTGTGGTGGCTGTGGCTGTGGTTGTGGCTGTGGTTGTGGCTGTGGCTGTGGCGCGACTGGCGTCGTTGCTACTTCAGAGACGGGGTTTGGAGATTCACCCATCTCCGTTTCTTCATGAACCGGTGAGTACCGGCTGTTGCTAGAAAGTGGAGGGGTACTGATGCGTATCCCCCCTCGTACGGACATCCGCGGGGTAGTTCTCCTTCGCCTCGGAGGCGGGGGAGGCTGAAGTGGTGGTGCTGCTGCTGGCGGAGTGACCGCTACAAATTGGGAATCCTCAGAAGGATTCTGCTGCTGCTGCTGGGGCTGCTCCTGCTGGTGTAGGGGAGAGTGGTGAGGCAGGTGCAAAGGAGAGTTGTGGTAGGACTGGTGCAGAGGGGAGTTATGGTAAGATTGGTGAAGAGGAGAGTGATGGGAAGACTGGTGAAGAGGAGAGTGATGAGAAGACTGGTGCAAGGGAGAGTTATGATAACTGGGGGTAAACACCCAGTCATATTGTTTGAACATCTCCTCATAACTATCGGGACCATTGTATGGTGATCCCATGAAAGGTGACCCATCCGAAATCTCGATGGGGTGGTTCGGTGTTCCAGATGGCGGCATGGAAGGGTCGGTATCTTCGTCAACGTCCATGTCGTTGCCACCGGGAAAGTGGTCTTCGGGCCCGAGTGGGTTAAGACCCACTGGTTCTTGAAGGTAATCGTCAGGATTGTACAGCCCCTGAATGGTGGGTGATATGTTGTCAAAGGGTGACTGGCGTCCAAGAGGAATGTAGGACTGCTGCGAGTGATGGGGCTCATTCTCTGAATGAGGCCCAAATGAATGGGGAATGGATGGTGTGGAGGCTGGTTCAGTGAAGGACCTCCATAGATTTTGGGCATCCGTGTTATGAGAGCCCGAAGGTGTTCGCCGATGCGAAGGCCCGGCTTCGTGATCATTTGGGGCTACGTATCCTCCTCGTCCCCCCCCCCCCCCCGTCCTCTCATTCTTGGTGGCATGTTTAACTACCTGTCAAAAACAAATAAGTGATACAACAAAAATATATAATTAGACAAGGTTAGAAAATTTAAACAAAATTTGGAAATTTCCTAAGTTCTTTGTCTAGACTCGAGAATCGAGGATTGTGCAATTGTGTAACTGAGATTAAACACAAAAGGCTAGTGTTCAATTCACTCAGAGTTGGCTCTGATACCAACCTGTCACACCCCTATTTTCCACGTGTCACCGGTGGGCCCGGTGGGGAGTATAGTGACATAGTTGGTATCATCATAGACAAACAACACAATGTAATAATGCACAGCGGAAGCAAAGATAGATTCATTTCAACTTTAAATAAAATGTAATAATAAATATCACAAGTAGTTGAAACGGATCCACAGGCGGATCAAAATAAAATAAGATATTGTTCAACAGTTTAATGTCGTCCAAGCTTGCGAGACTTATTGTGGACGCTCTAGAAGACAGCCAGCCTATTACGTGTAGTACCTGCACTTAACCTTTTGGGAAAATACGTCAGTTTACACTGGTAAATACAAATTAACTGACTCATTTTGAAATGATTGAAAATTGATTTGAATGCTCATGGCACAAAATATTTTATAACTTGGGATAATTATATTACATAATCTTGTAAAGGATTTACATGTTACTTATGCGTTCAGTAGCCCGGTTCATGCCGGGTTAAAGATCAATAGACACACCACAATATTGAGTTATACACTTGACAGGTGTACGCCTACACCCCGTGCTCAGGTCGTGGCCATCTCGTAAGATAATGCCGAGGATATCCGGGACATGGTCATTAACCCCCCAAAGGCTTTAAGCAAACAAAACATTCAATCAAAACATAGCATCTCAATAAATTTAACCACTATTCGATTAAAGAATTCAATGCTAGACCAAGCGGTATTTTATATACCGTACCCCAAGCCCGTATAGGGAAAATAAGTTAAAAGTATTTACCTTGGTAAGTATTTATCTCAACAAGCAAAAAGGCAGGTAGCTTTTACCGGGCTCCTAATCTGGAACGAAGGTTTATAAATAACCTATTAGATTTCCAACGGTCTTTATTTAAACCTAAGCCTAGACCGGTTAATTAAAAAGGACGAAACGGTTTAAACGCACGATTAAGCGAAGACCGGATAGAATGTGATTTAGACCCGACAAGTTGAATTACTTGTTTAATATGGGTATACTAAGTACATTCTGGATTTTGAGACAAAAATGATAATGTTTGACCCGTCTTGGTCAATTTATGCAAACTAGTTACATAAACCGAACCGAACGCGAAAAGAGCGTTACGGGTATCCAAAAGAGTCATATGCAAGTTCCCAGAGATAATATGCTATAAATATGATATAACATCAGTAAGTTATTTCCTATTATGCCCAAAACGGATTTAAACACAATTCATGCCTCATAAGGGCATTTTGGTCATTTTAAAGTATGTAAAAGAGTTAAATTAGAAATCTGAGTTACAGGTCTGGTTTGTACAGCAAACATACTTAATTTAACATATTATAACAGTAGGGTATGACCCATAAGTGAAAATTATCATTTAAAACCAAACTATGCTCGTTAGGGGTATTTTGGTAATTTTACAAGGGCTTAAAATGTCAAAATCGGGAATCTGAGTTTATAAACTTATACTTACTGTTATTTTATAAAAATGTACTAAAAACATCAGTAGGTATCAACCGTATAGATTTAATATGATTATAGTACATACTATGCGATAAAAATGCGTAAAAAGGCGATTTGAAGCCATCTCCGGGTTTGTATAGGAAAGCTGAGATTTTTATACTTCCAGAAGGTTCAACATACTTTATTTAATAAATAAAATCAGTTGGAAGTGGTTTGGGGTCAATCGGATTTATAAAACTCGTTTTATGGCCAAAAAGGGCAATTTCGGTATTTACCGAATTAAGCTTAGAGACCTATGATACGATCAACCAAAAATTAAATAAAAATCTTTAAAAATCTCAAAATAATATATAACATCAGTATATAAAAAGTTTGATACCAAAAAGTGGGTTAAAATAGGCTATGCGCTAATTACGCTATTTATGTAACATAAAGCTTGTAATTTACGATAATGAGCATATCTCTTAAACTAGGCCATAAACTGATATGAAATTTTCGGTGCATGTTTATAAATCAGTAACAAATGATTTTACTCTTTCACTTTTTCAAAAATCGCGTTTTATATTAAAAAGGGCAAAATAGTCAACTTTAAGCATAAACCGGTAACATGCATATGAATCGGTTAACCATGGAATCAAGTTGTAAAATTCCAGAGAGTTAAATATATATGAAAGTTGGTCTAAAATATGCTCTAATGCAGATCTCAACATGCATGTACGGATCAGAACCGATAGTCAAAGAAAAAGTCCGTTTATGAGACTTTCGGTTCCGATTCGGGTGTAATACAGAAAATTGTCGAGTTGATCAAGTTGAAACATGTTCTTACATTATTTATAAAGTTATTTTGATGATCAAATAGGTTGCATGTAGCCTACATTACTGATTATGCTTAAATTTGCAAAAACACATTCTGTTGACTTTTTATGAAGAACTTTGACTCGACAATTAGCATGCTTAGAGTGTGAATCTGAACATACCCTTTTTGGGGTTTGTTATACTCATAAATACCAACTTGTTGGTACTTTTGATTCGAGATATGACTGAGCACATTTCGTTTAATTGCAAAGTCAAACTATATTTACGATATGTTTGACTTTTAGCTAGAACACTAAGCTAGAACGAATTAGAGGGTGATATAAACACTTACAAAGGTCCTAATAGAGCTTAGATATCACTAGGAAGTGGTCTTCACGTTCAGAGAGCTCCAGAGAAGGTCTTGGGAATTCTTGAAGTTTCAAGTGTTCTTGGTTTTGCAACAATGGTGCTCTTTGAAACAAGTTTGATCTGATTTCAGAGTGTTTCTGAGGTTATAACAGGTTTTCCTTTGTCCAAAAGTTGCATGTAAATCGATTGGTCAGTTCTCTAATCGATCACAGCTGTAACCAACTCGCAAAACAGCCAAGAACTGACATCTGTGCGTTTCTGTCGCTGGGCAGTCGTCGCGCTGCGCGAGACCCCCCTCGCGCTACGCGAGGGTGTGGGCGACCAGCAATACAAGTTTTTTCCAAATGTTGCACTTTAGTCCCTGATCTTGTGATACGTGTTTAAGCTATTTATTTAGCACTCTTGGCCCTTATATCTGACTTTTATAAGTCTTGGGACTTTTATAAACTTGGGCATGTCCTCGGTTAACTTTGCGCTTACCCGAAAAGTCACGAAATTCACGATATCGTATTTAACCTTTCGTGTACGGTTTTAATCATAACTTTCTCATACGTTCACGAAACTTCATGAAATTTTTATCACATATTCTTATGAGTATATTTTATTTTTACAAAGCTTCGGGTTTGCCAAAAGATCACTCAGAGGTATAAATTCAACATGTTGACACATTTAGCCCCTGTAGTTTGTAATTCCTCACTTTCTTACATCTTTCACTTCGTATGATCCATGATTCTTCCGTTTAAGATTATAAACACCATGTAGGGTTATTGTAGGGCCTATTTATCAGTTGTTGACACTTTAGACCCTTGAATTTACATAGTTTCACCGTTTGTCAACTTTAGTCCCTCTAAAGTATGTTTTCGCATATTCAAAGTCCGTGACACGTGTCAGTACATTATTGGACGTAAATTTCCGAGGTGTTACACCTTGGTTTCTCATCTGACGATCTCGACAGGCTTTGCCATGAAGTGTAGTGTTTCGTCCACTTGTAAATCCTCAAGAGGGACATGTAATTCCTGGTCGGCCAAGCACTTTCTGAGGTTCGAAATGTGGAAAGTCGGGTGGATGTTACTCGGTTCCTCTGGTAGTTCGAGTCTGTAGGCCATTTTTCCAATTCTTTCCAGAATTTTAAAGGGTCCAACTTATTGAGCCGCGAGCTTTCCTTTCTTGCTGAATCTGATCACTCCCTTCCAAGGTGCAACCTTTAGGAGTACGTGATCGCCAACGTCAAATTCAAGGGGCTTGTGGCGTCTATCAGCGTAACTTTTATGTCGGCTCCGAGCTTTCAATAGACTGTCTCGAATTTGGAGGATCTTATCAGTCGTTTCTTGCAACAGCTCGGGACTGGTAATTTGCGCGTCTTTGATCTCGTGCCACACAATAGGCGATCGACATTTTCTTTCGTATAAAGCCTTAAATGGTGCCATTTGTATGCTAGAATGATAACTGTTATTGTACGAGAATTCGACCAAAGGTAAGTGCGCGTCCCAATTACCACCGAAATCTATGAAACATGAGCGAAGCATGTCTTCAAGGGTGCGAATCGTTCTTTCAGGCTGACCGTCGGTTTAGGGATGGAAAGCGGTACTTAGATTAAGAGTAGTACCGAGAGCAGATTGAAACGTTTCCCAAAGACGCGAGGTGAGCCGATCATCGCGGTCTGAGGTTGTCGTAAGTTGGTGTGCTTGGGAATCCAAATTCTATCCAAATAATGAAAGATACCATTCGATTTATTCTCGAGTTGGGCGCCACCGTTTAGAATCCTTTCCTTCTTCAAAGTTCGTTCGGTAAAACAAGCATGCTGGGCGTCACGGATGAGAGTTTTGAGATGATGTTGGGCTTGAACATTACGAACGTTATGCAGATAGCTTTGTCGGCTGAGAGCGTCGGCAATGACATTTTCTTTACCTGGATGGTAACGAATCTCACAGTCGTAATCGTTGAGCAGTTCTATCCACCGGCGTTGACGCATATTCAGTTCCTTCTGGTCAAAGATATGCTGTAGGCTCCTATGATCAGTGAAGATCATACACTTGGTACCGTAAAGGTAGTGTCGCCAAATCTTTAATGCAAAAACAACTGCGCCAAGCTCGAGGTCGTGTGTGGTGTAGTTCTTCTCGTGGATCTTGAGCTGTCGAGAAGCGTACGCGATAACCTTATCTCATTGCATGAGAACACAACCAAGACCAAGGTTCGAGGCATCGCAGTAGACTACGAAGTCATCGTTTCCATCGGGCAATGAGAGCACGGGAGCATTGCAAAGCATAGCTTTGAGAGTTTGAAAGGCTTGCTCTTGTTTAGTTCCCCAAACAAAAGGTTTGTCCTTATGTGTAAGAGAGGTAAGCGGCACGACGATCTTAGAAAATCCTTCGATAAAACGGCGATAATAGCCTGCCAGTCCGAGAAAAGAACGGACTTCAGACGGATTCTTGGGTGTAACCTAACTCTTAACAGCTTCGATCTTTGCAGGGTCAACGTGGATACCTTGACTATTGACAATGTGACCCAAGAATTGGACCTCCTCCAGCTAGAATTCGCACTTGGAGAATTTGGCGTAGAGACGATTTCCCTGGAGTAACTCAAGAACCAAACGTAGATGTTGCGAGTGTCTGACTTTTGACTTGGAATAGATCAGGATATCGTCGATGAATACGATTACAAAGCGATCAAGGAAGGGTTTGCACACTCGATTCATTAGATCCATGAAGACTGCGGGAGCGTTAGTCAAACCAAAAGGCTCAACGACGAACTCGTAATGACCAATGCGGGTTCGAAAAGCGGTTTTGGGTAAATCCTCCTCTTGAATGCGTAATTGGTGATAGCCTGAGCGTAGATCGATCTTAGAAAAACACGTAGCACCTTGTAACTGGTCAAACAAATCATCGATTCGAGGCAAGGGATAGCAATTCTTGATCGTCAACTTATTCAACTCCCTATGGTCGATGCACATCCGAAACGAGCCATCCTTCTTTTTGACGAAAAGGACAGGCGCACCCCATGGAGAGGTGCTAGGGCGAATAAAGCTTTTATCAAGAAGTTCCTGAAGCTGACTCGAGAGTTCGCACATTTCAGAAGGAGCGTGACGATAAGGTGCTTTGGCAACAGGGTTTGCTCCAGGAATGAGGTCGATTCGGAAATCGATATCATGAGTGGGAGGTAGCCCGGGTAAATCGTGGGGAAAATGTTTGGGAATTCACAAACAATGGGAACATCATTTACTCCTGGATTACCATTCTTTTCCTTCTCCGCTACTACGATGTGTGCCAAGAAAGCTTGGTATTCCTTGCGGGGATACTTGCTAGCCTGGACACACGACATGAGTTTAAGACCTTTCGAAGGAGTTTCGCCATACACACAAAGTAGATCACCATTAGCGAGTGAGAAGCGAATCATCTTATCGAAGCAAACAACTTCAGCAAGATTCTCGCTAAGAAAATCCATGCCTACTATGATGTCAAAACTGCCGAGTTGCATCGGAGTAAGGTCGATAGGGAAGACGTGATTGTTGAGTTCAAGCGTACAATCACGTAGAACAGATTTAACGGCGACGGTTCTTCCGGTAGAAACTTCAACATCGAACGTCGAGGGGAGATGAGCGCGCTTACGATTGAGGAGCTTTTCGAATTCAAACGATACAAAACAGTTATCTGCTCCAGTATCAAACAAACACGAAGCATATATACCATTCACAAGGAACGTACCATTGACCACATTGTTGTCTGCTTGAGCCTGACGGGCGTTGATGTTGAATGCACGTCCGCGAGCTGCTGGCTGTTGCTGTTGTTGCTGAGGCTGCTGCTGGAGCTGCTGCTGTTATGGCTCTTGCTTCACCACTCGATTGGGGCACATGTTTGCGAAGTGATTGGGATCACCACACGCATAGCAAGCTCTAGCATGGATCGCGGGTGCAGGAGCCGCTTGATGGCCTTGAGGAGTAGTGAGTAGAGCTTGCTGAGCAAGAGATTGACCTTGTGTTAGAGCTAGGGTTTGACGTGGACCTGTACGGCAGTTGGCGGTGAAGTGGCCGTACATGTTGCAATGCACACAGTATCTGCAAGCGATTCCCATAGGGTGGTGATAGGTACAAGTAGGGCAAGTCGGGTGAGGACCAGTATACGCACGCTTTGCCGGCGGTGCGTTGGTGACCGGTGCTGCTACTTGGCAGTGTTGAGGCTGCGGTTGAGCAGTTACTGATTGGAGCGGAGCTGCAGTGATCGCACAGTTCTTATTACTGGAACTGCTGTTGTTCTTCCTTTTGCGGCGAGAGAGTTTGGATGACTGAGGAGCGGTGGTGGTTTCAGCGGTTGGAACAGCGGTAGCTTGATGCAGATTCTTTGAGGCTTTTTCCCAGTAACCAGACTTGACTTGCTTGTCGTTGATCTCAGCAGCGAGTAAGTAGGTTTC
The DNA here is from genome assembly GCA_030545235.1 of Helianthus tuberosus. Classification (NCBI taxonomy): domain Eukaryota; kingdom Viridiplantae; phylum Streptophyta; class Magnoliopsida; order Asterales; family Asteraceae; genus Helianthus; species Helianthus tuberosus. Next base: position 25,303 of record JARYGA010008610.1, read on the forward strand.
CTCAATTGTTGTCATCTTTGCATCTTGAACGAAATCAGCCACACAATCCGGAAGAGCACGGATATACTTCTTGATGGTGATTTCAGGCGTGGTAACTTGGCTAGGACAAATTATACTTAGTTGCTTGAAGCGAGCAGTCAAACCAGCGTTGTCTCCATCTTTCTGCTTGATATGCCAGAACTCGTCCTCCAGCTTTTGGCATTCATGGGGAGGGCATAACTCTTGCATCATAACGTCCTTCAACTCATCCCACGTCAGTACGTAAGCTGCATCATTTCCGCGCTTGTTTCTCTCGGCCGTCCACCAATCCAGAGCTCGGGATTGGAAGACGCCAGTGGCGTTAAGAGTACGGAGATTATCAGGACAGCCACTCTGGCGCAGGGTGACTTCGATAGAATCAAACCGTTGGAACATGGCCGTAGGCCCATCTTCGTCGGTAAACTCTTTCGGGCCGCAGGCTTTGAACTGCTTGAAGCTAAAAGCAGCTTTAGGAGCATCAGTCCTGGACTCTTCAGAAGACTTGCTAGAATTCTCATTCAGCTCACTAATAATCTGGGGGATAACTTTCGCCATTTGCTTAGCGAAAAGAGCAGCAATGTGTTTGTCATCATGATTGTGGCGAGCAGTTCGGGAGTGCAGGGATCCAAATGACAACATTGTCTGCAACAGACAGCGTCATAGGACTCAAACACAGTTTCGATTAATCATCGACGATACTAGGATCTAATGTAGACTAGCGATTGGTGATAAAGCTCAGGAACACGGCCATTCACAAAATTCACATAGGCACAAAACCACGTAATCACATAAGCACATAGACACATAAGCACATAAACTAACCTAAGGACATATGTTGTACGTATTCACCTATCCTTCACAGCACGTATAGCGATTAAGTATAGCGAGCTGCGATTGCGAATAATGACCAGCGATTTGTCAGCGTGTTGAGATAGATGTGCAGTGCGAGTGGTGCGTGTTGATCAAGGCGAGTAGTGAAAAGTGAGTAAATCACCAAAATCGAAACACATAAACACAGGAAATCACATAAAATTCACATAAAATCGATAAATCACAGAGTTGGCTGCTGCGGATTCCAGAATCTAAACACATAAAATCTAGGAGAGATTGTCTTGGGTGTGTGTAGACATTGACTACCCAAAATGGTTTGATTATTCACAAGGACTTTAAGTGCACACTTCGGCCTTCGGGATTGTGCTCTCGCTTCAATTTGAGCGATCGGCACGCATCCTTCCAGTTACAGTGTGACCTCAAGTCGTTGGAGTCCGTCGAGACTTTGGTGAGAGTTTTTTAAAACCACTTTAGAGAGTAGAACGAGTTATCAAGGTTCGGGTTTCACCCCTAACTTAGCGACTACCTTCCTGTTTGTGTAATGAAATCACGAGATAGATAAGGAGATATGCGTAGAAGTATGGATTTCACTCCTATTTCAACGCAATTTCTCTTGTTTATAGTAAAAATAGCAATTCGAACGAGTGATCTGGTCGAGAGTTTGCGGTTTTCACACCTAATCTTAACCAGATCATCCGTTTGTGTGTATGTCCAGCCTTAGGAAATGCTGATTTTGCGCGAAACTGTAGTATGCGATGTTCACGCAAGTGTGTAGTGTACAGCGAGTTTGAGCGAGAAATAGCGAATAAGCTCATACAAAACCCATACTGGGTTTGCACAAGTCGGTCTGTTGGTACCTAGACTATAGACTAGGTCGTTTCTAAGACATCGACCCGGACTAGGTCGAGTCTCGCCTAACTCCCTATAGTTATGGCTCTGATACCAATCTGTCACACCCCAACCGATGCGGAAACATCGGGACATGGCACTGAGCGAAACAGATTGTCCATGAGTATCCATAACAGCTATTCATTACCAGATAATTAAACGTCATGTCCCATACCACAACACATCCAAATAAAAACAGTTATTACAAATAATTGTCTAAAAAACAAATACTGTTCCGACGACTCAGACTAAGCGTGACATAACTAGACCCCTAGCTTGATTCACCAAAGCACAACAATTCCTAGTATCTTAGGCACATGACACATACGTTAAAATAGAGGTCAATACACATAGTGTAAAGGTGAGCATACAAGTTTAATAGTAATAGTAGAGTTCGAAATTGTTTACGCATAACCAGCATGTAACATGTATAGTGCGAAGCTAGTAAGTTATCGACAATGAAATATGCACAGACTGGACTGCGAGTTGTAGAATGCGCAACACATATCACCACTGTGACATGTGAAGAGGTAACCTTAACAACCCCTGTCCACGACAGGTGCTGAGTCCAAAAAAATAGTACTATCGTTGCTAAGGCATCAAGCAACAATCACTGTGTTAACATAACATACAAGCATTCATCGAGTAACAAGTAACATGCAATAACGGTCAGCGTATAAATAGTGTTTGCGTTGTGTGTTCGATTGTGATTTAGAATATGTAACGTATGTAACACCCAAAATTGCATAAAGCAAAAAGGGATCGAGTATACTCACAACGATGGTAATGGATTGAAGGGAGCGCTAGAGTGATTAGCCTGAACAGTTAACGATAGCATAAGCGAAGAGCGGTGCGTAAAACGGTGAAAAGTGACCAAGTGTCGAATGGTAATCTGATCAGATGGCCAGTCGATCGGATGTCAATCCGTTCGGATGGTCATCCGATCGGATGGCCATTCGATTGGATTGACATTCGTTGGTAAGGATGTGTTTGTGCATGATGGCTTTGAAGTTTTTGTTGTATCATTCTGAAAATAGAGAAGTATCTCTACCTTTCAGGTCGTCGATCGAACGGTCGTTCGATCGGATAGCGATCCGATTGGTAGGACACTTAGTGAGAACAAGTTCATAGCAGGATGGTTACTCGATCGGATGGCAATCCAATCGGGTAGCAATCCGTTGGAAACCATTGTTCTTTGAAAATGATCAAGTACCAAAGTTCCAAATGTCACATGATCGGATGGTCGTTCGATCGGATGGCTCTCCGATCGGACGTCATTCCGTTCGACGTTCAGTCCTTGGAAAACTTGGAAATGTTTAAGTGTTTGGAAACTCAAGTGCAATCCGATCGGATTGCAGTTCGCTCGGATGGCAATCCGATCGGACGGCAATCCGATCGGACGGAAATCCGATCGGACGGCAATCCGATCGGACGGCAATCCGATCGGACGGCAATCCGTCCCAACGCATCTGATCATCTTGAACTTGGTTATTTTGAAAGTTTACGGTTTGTTCGAGACGATTTGACAATGTATTAAACAACAGAAACCCCATCTTGACCCGAGTGATCCGATCGAACAGGAATCACCCTAGTCCGATCAGTTAATTGTTCGAGACGGTGGTTCATGCTTAACCTGAAATCTGTTGTCCCTTGGATAGAATTCAGATCTTGGACCCACACATCACTAAGAAAGAGTAGAAGGTCGGAACAAGCTTCGATTCCATCGGTTTTGAGTGCATTGAGTGTAAAAGAATTGAAAGAAAGTTGGAAAACCATCTTTCAATCCTTTTAACCATGAATATGTGTAGATCTATTGCGAAAAAATTGTTTAATCTTGTGGAAATCCTTCAGATCTAAGATGTTCTTGGTGGAATGAAGCCAAACCTTGAAGTTCATAAGAACTCCATGATGACATCACCCTAGAACACCTCAAATCCGGTGATTTCACGGTTAAAAGTTAAGATTCAAAGGTGAAAAAGATGAAGGAGTGCGTGTAGATCATAGAAGTACAAGATTTAGGTCGAAAACTTACAAGTATCGCGAGAAATCGAGAGAAAAGAGGGCTTGAGTGCGGCTGGTCGAGTGAGGAGCTGTCACATCACAAATGATGTGACAGGATGGTATTTATAGGGTTTCCCAAAATGGAAAGTGCTGAAATGTCGGATTGGTCACCGATCGGATGGCAACTCGATCGGATGGCAATCCGATCGGATGGCCACTCGATCGGTTGGCCACTTGATCCAGGTGTCCGGCGCGTTGAGTTTGTCATTTCGATTCGCCTGTTGAGCGTCACGATGCAATTCGAGTGAGCGATGCGATAGTATTACCCATTAGTTACACAAATAACCTAACTACTATATCTAACATACAATCACTATGAATAACTTGCGTTTAGCGTTTGCGATTGCGATTGTGATGCGATAGAATTGCGATTTGCGATTGCTATTAACACCTCAACATAAACATAACATGCACAAGTAACACATAATAGCACACACACGTAAAACAATATTCAGAACACATAATTCGAGATGCGAATGCGATAGCGATTAGCGATAAACATGCGATTAAATAGTAATTAAACCTCGATTATTAATAGATACTCTAGATAATACAACTAAAGCAATTAAATAACATAGTTCAATTACAAGTCAAAAGTATGATTTGCTAGTCAAGCAAGGAGTGACAGATCGCAATTAGCAATCTTTTCTTCCTTTGACTTTGACTTTGAGTTGTACTTTGACTTTCCAAAAAGCGGGTTGTTACAGTTAAGACCAAGGTATGTTGGACCTTTTGAATTTATCAAAAGAATAGGACCAGTAGCTTACTAGCTACAGTTACCAGAAGAGATGGCAGGAGTACATGATGTATTTCATGTATGTAACCTCAAGAAATGCTTAACAGATGAATCATTGGTAATACCTCTTCAAGAGATAGAGGTAAATGAAAAACTTAAGTTTGTAGAAAAGCCTATTTAAATTGAAGACAGAATGATCAAGAATCTCAAACACAAGAGATTAATTCTGGTAAAAGTAAAATGGGATTCAAAGAGAGGACCCGAATACACTTGGGAACAAGAATCTGAAATGCAAAGGAAGTATCCATACCTATTCCAGTGAATCTCGAGGACGAGATTTAAAACTAGGTGGGGAGGATGTAACAACATCCAAAAACACATTATAAGGAACCCTAATTGAGACACCCAAACATGTACGACGCGACCCGAAACGACAATCATTATATAGGGCTTAGGAGGGTCATGGGGGTACCCCTAAACCTTTTGTGACACGCGAGGGGCACTAGGACGTGTTAAAACCAGATAATCTCGGCACCATAGGGCTAGAAACACAAGAAGGCTAGTCTAGGCCAAATAGGCCGCTCCCGCGACACGCGGAAGGATCCTAGGATCCTGTCGCGGCACGCGGGGCTGGCCAATTTTGGCTATATAAAGCCTGGCTTGGGACTGGATCTTCTGCACCATTTCGATCGAATTTTGAAATTTCCGTTCTTCTGTATCTCCGTTTCTTTCAAAGTAGTGCACCCCTAATTCGTGAAACTCTGTCCCGTTGTAAGTATTTTAACCCCCGATCAATAATTCGTTACCCTACCTGATTGATCTAGGACCCAGCAACGCATGTCAAGGCTCTGCCTGACTAAGTCCGTTGGGGTTTTGTCTCGTGTTGTATGGCTAAAGTGACTTGGGTTATTTTACTAACATGCGTGCATTGTATGTTTTTAATAGAAACTCAAGAAAATAATCAGGAAATATCACCAGGAAGCCCATAGAAAAACATAAGTTTACAATGTGAGTTCATTCTCTTTTCTCATAGTTTGTCAATCATTCTCTTTTTCTATCAAATTGTTTTACAAAACCTCAAATTTTTTTCAGTTATACTTACAGTGATTAAGTCTTTTTATTCTACAATTACTGCCGGTATGTGGGGTTTTGTATACACTACTAATCAAGCGTTACTATTGGACAAAGAGTTAGCTATTAGTAATATGACCACGGTCATTGTAACTGCCAACGTGACAAATACTGAATGAGTAATTGGGTAGATATAAACATTGTAATCGCTCTTAATACTGCAAAGTTTTAAATGCTTATTTTTGTAAACTGGAATGTACTCGGCAGTATTTCTTGCTGATAAAATATTTTTAAAATGCGTTTCAGGTAACTTGATGTGAAAGCTAATAGAAGCCAGCTATGGAGCACTAAAGGCTTAAATAACGTGGCTATAAAGTTTCCTAAATAAAAAGTTTATGTTTTCAGCAACTAGGGTTTATCCCTATAAAGATGTTATGAATGAAATATGGGTTTTATCCCATTTGTTTAATATAAAAGTTTGGTGTTTTGAAACTCTGAAATGTATTTCCTAACTACGATCCTGAAGTCTCAATTCTGCTGCCAAATTAATACACATCGATACCACCGGCTCGTGTTCGCGGCTCCCGCTCCCGGGGTGGGGACGGGGGTTGCAACTATAAGTCATGCATTGACATTCGTGGAACTTATGAAATATCCAAACATAATTCATTTATCAATTAAAGACTATCAACTTGTATCTAAATTTGTCTCTATATGGCCCACAGTCTTAAAAGAAATCTATTCATATATATACTTAATAAGATTTTATTAAATATGTCCCTAAGTTTCTTATGACATCTAGACATTAAGGAAATCAAATAAAGTCTAACATATATATGATAGGTTCCCACGCCACGTACCTCATTGAAATTTCTCTTGTAGCATTTCTAGAGATATCAAATATCAGTGGGAGCATTACGTGTCATAATAATAACTTGCAATATGTTGATGCACAAGAATGTTTGTTGACTGCATCTTCATCAAGTCTTAAATCAAGAAAGTCAAGATTGGATCTTAAAAGTCAAAATTAGGGTTTTATTCTTGATTTCGCTTCAATGTACATTGTTAGTGTTAATTTCGCTTCAAAGGACATTAGGGTGATTTCGCTTAGATGAACATGTTGATTTCGCTCCAATGTACATGACATAAAAGCGAAATCAGATTCATGTGATTTCGCTTATATGGTCATGACCATTGAAGCGAAATCAGCAATAGTATATATACCCTTCTTGTGTTCATTTGTAAAAACTATTGAAGCGAGACCAGGTCATTGTTATGGTACTGAAACTCTGTCAAAATTGATTCAGAAAGCAATAAAAGTGAAGGAATTGAATAGGAAAGCTGTTGTTACATTGCGTATACTGATTCCGCCTTTATACGTGATGATGAACTGCCTTGACTGATCGTTTAGGGTCACGACACGGTCCAACAAGTGGTATCAGAGCTTCAGGACGAGGAGTTCATACTACTACAGCTGAATCTACAAAAATCTCTCATTTCTACTCACTTTCTTTCATACTTTTTCGAATTGAACTGGTTCCTACGGTCGAAATGGTCTGATTTTTTAATATAACGTGTAAAATATAGTAATAACAAACCCTAGAAAGTTTCAGGTTATAAAACGGACTAAAACATGGTGAAAATTGGTTAAAAGGTGATTCCGCTTAAACGAACATGCTAATTTCGCTTTAATGAACATGTTAATTTCGCTCCAACGAACATATTAATTTCGCTCATAAGGACAAAATCTAATTTCGCTCCAATGAACAAAAGCTGATTTCGCTCCAACGGACAAAGTCTGATTTCGCTCCAACGGACAAATTCTGATTTCGCTCCAAGGAACACTTGTGATTTCGCTCGAGTGAACAATTGTGATTTCACTCGAGAGGACATTGTTGTTGATTTCGCTTTTGTGTCACTCTTAGTGATTTCGCTTCAGTGTCAGTATTTGTAAAAATTTCAAAATTTGTCTAAGTGTTTGCTGATTGTTTGTTGCAGGTACATTCACGATGGATGATCTTTTCATGAACCCGTTTAGTGACATGTACGCGTTTGCTGGAAACTCGGGAGATGTTTCATCTACAAGCAATGAGAACGAGAATCCACCAAAAGAGAGGAAAAAGGAAGCTTGGGAATCTGAAAGTGCATTCGGAACATTCAATAAACCCCCAAAGCTAATGGCTATCGAGGAGTACAGTCGTTGGTCCAGAAAGTTTGAAGATTGGATGATGGCATTCGCGTTTCCAAGCTGGAAAAGTCTGAAGAATGGTTATGACCAAGGAAACAAGAATGGGGAAGTTTTAACAGGATCTGATGAGATTGATTCATTTGTAGCCGAACAAAAGTGTGTGGCGTTGTTATTTCAGTCTGTTCGGGAGGATATCATCTCATTGATAGAATATTCAAATGCTAAAGACCTCTGGGCAAAGTTAGAAAAGAAATGTTTAGGAAGTACTGAAATCGTGAAAAACAAAAAGAAACTTCTTAGGGAAGAGTTTGATATGTTTGGTTGTCTTAAGAATGAATCAGTGTGTAAAATGATAGAAAGGTTCGGTCATCTGAAGCTGGAATTAGCAAGACACGTATTCTGATGATGAGCAAGTAGACAAGTTGTTCGATTCGTTGCCAGACGAGATGGAGTGGAGATATTATGCTCTCATGCTGAAGAATACTATTGCTCCTGAAATGTTGAAACCAGATTTGGTGATTGAGAGACTTGAAAGTCATGAACTGGAATTGAAGAAGACGTACAAAGTTAATCACTCATCTTATCAGCAGAATTTGGATTTGTACTATCCAAAAAGCATGATGCCAAAAGCTACTTCTCCAAAAACTGCGTTTTCTGCTGAAAATGTGTCGACAGCCGGCAAAGAAAATCAAAGTGGTCAAAGCAGTGGAAGTCACAGTGGTTATCATAGTGGATCTTCTGGAAGTCATTCTGATGCAAAGAATCGTTTTCAATGCAACATTGCAATAGACTTGAAGAATGCTCAGAACTTTGATGAAGAATCGGCCAAGCAGCAGATGATCTTTCTAGCATCAGTGTTGGAATCGTATGAAGGATTGGTAGCTGGGAAGATTGGCAATACAAATCTGACGAAAGAAGATTACGATCAGATTGATCCGGAGGAAATGGAACTGATCGATATTCGTTGGGCCATGGCAAGTGCTGTTCGTCGTGCACAAAGATTCATGGAAATCACTGGAAGAAAGACAATTGGTGGTGCTTCTACTAAGTTGGGATTCGATAAATCGAAGGTGACTTGCTTCAAGTGTAAGCAGAAGGGACATTTCAAACGAGAATGCCGAAACGCTTATGCTGATGAATCGGAGAATCCTTTCAGAGATGATTACTACAAGAAGGCGATTTATCACCAGAATAAATCTGAGCCGCCTAGATTGAAGCAGGTTGAAGACAACAGAGAGAAATCTAGAGCTCTTGCAGTGATTTATGATGATGAGGGATATGATTGGAGTCAAGAGGTTCTACCAGAAGAAGATGCGGTTGGTTACGCATTCATGGCGAAAAATGAACCTATTCCATGGAAAGATGAGAGAACTGAAGAGCAGAAGTATAAATACAGAAAAATGATTTCGGAAAACAAAATTACTAGACTTTCTAGAATCTATTTGGATGCAAAAAGAGCCAACAGATGGGATCCAGACAGAGAGTGTTATCTTGATGAGTATGGAAATATTGCAGTTGATCACAAAACTCTTGATCTGGAAGTCTTAATCAAGGAAATGAAAGAAAATGATGAGTATTGGCAACACAAATGGTGGGGAACTCCAACTTCGAAAATGAAAGAAGAGAAAGAAAGAAAGGAGAAAGAAGAGATAGAAGGAAAAGAATCCAAGAAGATTGATACTGGAGTTATCGATACTACGCAGGAGTTGAATGCAGAGAATCTGGGAAAATGGCTGACAAAGTGCTAGCTGCCAAAGCACTTGAGGTAGACTCTAACTCCGTGTCTGAGTCAAAAAGCCAGGTCAGTTCAGATATGTCAACAAATGCGTCAGGTAAAAAGATCGAAGGAAATGCTGATTGCAAAAATTGCAACAAAGAGTGCAAATTTTGTAATACTGTCACGTATCTCAACGGTGAGAAAATTAAAGATCTGACAGCAAAGGTCAGAAACGTTGAGAATCAGATTCTTGGTCGTGACAAAACAGTTAAAGCTTCAACTGAACGGATAAAAGAATTAACTACTCAAATTGAAACTGATAAAATTGATCATAACAAAATTAAACAAGAAAATGAAAAGTTGATTCTTGAAAACCGTCAGATTTCTGAAAAATTTGAAAAACTCAAAAGCACAATGAAAGATTGTGATGATCGAAATGGTAAAACTTTTAAAGAAAATGAACATTTAAAAGCAGTGCTTAGAGTTAAAGAAGAATCAATCAATAAACAACTGGATGAAATCGCTAAATTAAAACTTAAAGTTCAAGAGGCTGTAATTGAAAACGAGCGAATCCAGTTGAAGCTTAACAGTTACAGCTCCGCAAGCTTTGTTTTGCAACATATCATTCCCAAACCCATCGGGAAAGATAAAGCGGGCGAAGATGTGTATTGTGATGGAACCGGGGTGGGTTTTCATCAAGTACCACCACCAGTTCTTCATAATTACACTAAAAAGCAGTCTGGTTTGGTTGAAATTGAGGAAGAAAAAGAAGTTAAACTTCCGGAGAACAGTGATGTTACTTTTTCTACATCATCTGATGATAGTGTTCAGACAGAGATTGTTAAGAGTACAGCTGAAAGTGTTTTAATGTCTGATTTAGCTGAAGATGATGGGTGTTTCTTGGACAAATACATTCAGAAATCAAAGTCCAAAAACAACTTAAGTGATGAACCGGGTCTTGTGATGTACAAGATGGCTGGATCTGATAAGTTGTATTCGGATTCTGAGTTTCCAATTGAGAATGTTAATGTGAAAAAGTTGACGAATGTTTTCAAATTGGTTGAAGTTGAATTGTCGGAAGTGAACAGTTTGAAACAAACAAAACGGCAAATGAATTTTGAGAAAGATAAAGCTTACTACAAAAAGCCTGTTGTTCCACCAAGGTTTTATAATATTAATCGAAACAACTGGTCGGGTGGTTATCAGGGTGGTAAGAGTTATCAGCAAAGAAGGTTTCAAAACAAAAGGTTTGCTGAAAAGAAGGTGTTTGTGAACAGTTCAAGTTCACTTTCTGATGAGGAAAATGAATTTTTTTCAAAATCAAATAAAGAGTTCTTTGAGAAAAGAGCTTCACATTATCAGTCTGAAGGCACAAGTCGAGTTGTTGATACTCGTACATGTTTTAGATGTAACAAAGTTGGTCACATTGCAAGAAATTGCACCAACTTCAAGCCTAAGATTGAAAATGTGAAGATTCAACAGAAGAAAGTTGATGTGAAGGGTAAAGCACCAATCGTTGTTGAGAATAAGAATGTGAAAAATGACAACATCAAAGTGAAAAATGAACCCGTAAAGAAAGTGGTAACTAAAAATGAAAAATTTTATAAGCGGGTTGCTGTATCTCAACAAGTTTGGAAACCAAAAGCTGAATTGAAAATTTCAACTTCTGAAGTGAAAAAGGCTGAAGAATCAATTACGGTTGATTATGATGCAAATTTTCCACCTTTGAAGGCTGAAAATTTCAAAATTCAAATTGCGAGAGTCAAGGTTACACCTAAAGCTGATGAGGCCTGGGTGGATACCATGTTCGAATAAGCAGTTTGAATTGCCGGAGCTTCCTTGTTCGCGAAGCATGAATCGGCATCTTTATTGTAGTTGGTTAAATTGTAGTTTGTTTTATGCAGGATCTTCCACAACTGATATCCAGATCGATTATGGATAGTGGTGCATCTCGACATATGACAGGAAAAACTGCGTTGCTGTATGATGTGAGAAACATTAATGGTGGTTATGTGGGATTTGCTGGTCATGAAGGTGGTAGAATTGTTGGTGAAGGAACGTTATCCAATGGGATTGTGACGTTTGAGAGAGTTAACTACATCACTGAGCTGGAGAACAATCTGCTTAGTATCTCGCAGATTTGTGACAATCAGTATACTACTCACTTCACTGATAAAGAATGTTTGATTCTGAAACCTGGTTTTGTTATCCCTGAAGAATGGATTATTATGAGGGCACCTAGAGTGAATGATTTATATGTGTTAGATATGTCTGTAGCAACTACAACTACTGGTCAAGCACATTGTTTTGTGTCTAGAGCAACTGAGAAAGAATCAAGATTGTGGCACCGAAAGATGGGGCATATACATCTTAGAAAAATGAATCACTTGGTGCACAATGATTTGGTATTGGGAGTTAATATCAAAGGTTTTCATCTGGAAGGGGAGTGCATTAGCTGCATCAAAGGCAAGCAGAAGAAAAAGTCACACCCTACAAAGCAAGTCAATTCAGTTTCGAGACCTCTAGAAAGACTTCACATGGATTTGTTTGGTCCGGTGAATGTCAAAAGTATTACAGGAGATTACTATTGTTTGGTCGTTACTGATGATTATTCCAGATTTTCGTGGGTATCTTTCTTGAAGACGAAAGATGAAACATTTGACAGTTTGATGGGTCTGTTCAGGAAGATTGAGAATTTGTACCAAAGGCGTATTAAGAAAATTCGAAGTGACAATGGTACTGAATTCAAGAACAGCAGAATGGAAGAATTTTGTGATGAAAGAGGTATTTTGCATGAATTTAGTGCTCCGTACACTCCGCAGCAGAATGGAGTCGCAGAACGCAAAAACCGGACACTAATCGAGACGGCTAGAACTATGCTCGCAGATTCAAAGTTACCGATTAATTTTTGGGCTGAAGCTGTTTCCGCCGCATGCTATACGCTCAACAGGGTTCTTACTGTCAAGAAGTTCAACAAAACGTGTTTTGAGCTAATCAATAACCGCAAACCGAATTTGAAGTATCTAGAACCGTTTGGGTCACCTTGTACGGTTATAGAGCCTTTTGGAAAGTTTGGTCCGAAGTGCATTGAGGGAATATTTGTTGGTTATACTAATCCATTGCGACGTGTCTTCGTTCCAAGTGAGAAGCGGATTATTGAAGCTGCAAATGTTGAATGTCAAGGTTATACTATGCCGCCGCAGAATCCTGGTGATTCATGGCGTTATCATTATGACAAACTTTGGGATTCGTTTGACATGAGAGAAGAATCAGAGGATGAAGAAGATTTCTTTGATGAGTTGGATATTTTGCGTGAATATGAGTCGCAGTTAAGGTTCCCAGCTGAGTATTCGAGGAGACCACGGGAAACTTCAAATGATGATGAAGCAGGTCCAAGTAATGCTGGTGAATATGATGATGTCCAACAGAATGAAGTTGCTCAAGATAATCAGTCGGCTCAGAATGATAATCTAGAAGCTGAAAATATGCCAGTATTTGATCATGGTGATTCAGATTCAGATTCTGAGGGGGAGCAAATTCAGATTTCAGGTCAAACAAACCAAGTTGGTGAACAAGATGCAGAGCAGAATGTTACTAATCTGGAGGGAAATGTAGAGGTTCCGAGTGAAGTGATGCCGCGAACTTTTTCATATCATCCAGAGGAGTTGATCATAGGAGAATTGCAAGCTGGTGTTCGCACTCGAAATCAGATTGATAAAGGGCTTACATGTTTTTATACAAAAGTTGCTCCTTTGCAAACTGAATTCTCATTAAGTTGTTTTATCTCGCAGATTGAACCAAGAACTTACAAAGAGGCGCTTACTGAAGACTCTTGGGTCAATGCAATGCAGGAGGAACTTAGTCAATTTGAGAAATTGGGAGTGTGGAAGTTAGTTGATTTGCCGGATGGTCAGAGAAAGATTAACACTAAGTGGGTGTTCAAGTGTAAGAGGGACGATAGAGGAGTTGTTGTAAGGAACAAAGCTCGACTCGTTGTTCAGGGATTTAGTCAACAGGAAGGGATTGATTTTACCGAAGTCTATGCTCCTGTAGCACGACTAGAGGCAATCAGAATTTTCCTAGCATTTGCGTCTTGGAAGAACTTCAAAGTTTATCAGTTGGATGTTAAATCGGCGTTTCTTTACGGGAAGGTTAAAGAGGAGGTTTATGTCGGTCAGCCACCGGGCTTTACCGATCCAATCCACAAAAACAAGGTCTACTTATTGGACAAAGCGCTGTATGGTTTACACCAGGCCCCGAGAGCTTGGTACGAGACTTTGTCTCAACACCTACTAGCCAACAAGTTCATTCGTGGAAAAGTGGATGCTACTCTCTTCACTAAAGAGGTCGATGGTCATCTTCTGATAGTTCAGATTTATGTGGACGATATAATCTTTGGGTCGACAAATGAAAATCTATGCAAAGATTTTGAATCAGTGATGAAGCAGAAGTTTGAAATGTCATCAATGGGGGAGATGAAATTCTTTCTGGGATTACAAGTTGAACAACTTCCTGAGGGAATTTTCATTCATCAGTCAAAGTACGTTCATGATATTCTAGAGAAATTTGGGATGTCAAGTTCTACTCCAGCTGCTACCCCACTTGCAACAAATCATGGGATTCACCCAGATCTCACCGGAGACAGGGCTGATGAAACATTTTACCGTTCCATGATAGGTTCTTTAATGTACCTAACTGCTTCACGTCCTGATATCATGTACCCAACGTGCCTCGCAGCAAGATTTCAGTCTAACCCGATAGCATCGCATATGATCATTGTGAAGAGGATATTGCGCTACCTGAAAGGAACTCCTTCATTGGGGTTGTGGTATCCTAGAAAAGGCGACTTTACGCTCGAAGGGTATTCCGATTCGGATTTCGGATTCTGCAAAGTCAATTCAAAATCAACAACTGCAAGATGCCAGTTCTTTGGTCCTAGATTGGTTACCTGGAAGTGTAAGAAACAAACGTCTGTGGCGTTATCTACTTGTGAAGCGGAGTACGTTTCTGCTAGCAGTTGCTGCTCTCAGATCTTGTGGATACAGCAACAGATGCGCGACTACGGTTTGCAGTTTCTTAACACACCTCTTTTTGTTGATAATGAGGCTGATATAAATATTACTAAAAATCCAGTACATCACGCTAAAACTAAACACATCGAAATTCGTCATCACTTTATTCGTGATTGCTTTGAGAAAAAGTTGATACGAATTGAGAAAATTCACACTGACGAACAGAAAGCTGATTTACATACCAAAGCTTTTGATAAAAATCGGTTTAAATATTTGTTAAAACTGAATGGTATGAAGCTTCTGTCGGTGTCGGATGGCATAATTGGCGTTGATGAGAGTACTGTTGCGGATGAAGACGAGAAACAATCTGCAATGGTTTGTCGAATTTTTACTTGTTTTGGTATTTAGGGGGAGTAGATGTTTGTACATAGTTTATTTTTTTCAGAAAATACAAAAACAGTAAAAAATGCAAAAATACAAAAACATGATAAAATGAAAAAGAGCTTGTGTATATAGGGAAAATGATAGCACATCAGCTAGACGATCACAGTATGCTAAAGATTTGAATAGTATAAAAGAGTTAAACAATCTCACTGATGATGTGTCGATAGGTTTTCGTACATTTAGTAGATTTATTCGGGATATAAACCTAAAATTCAAACTTGTGAATTCGTGGGGAACACTACTTGGATATATAGGTAACCCCTGAAATCTCGTTTGAAAGGTCTGTTAATCTGATATACTAGGTCTTTATACTCTATGATATCTGGGGTATTATTCCGGGACTTCTGCTGAACGGTGGTTCTGACCTAGTCCCTGGCTAATACTTGCTTCAATGCTTGAAACACAGCATTAAACCCTCAGCATGCTGAAACAATAAAATTGATAAATGCTGCTGTTGTAAGCAAAAAGATCCTCTAAAGGGGACACACCGAAAAGTCGAAGCTGATATCTCTCTGCGTATACGGAAGTATCGACCTGAGATCCCTCGGCCCTCGCATACCTAAATTATATACAGATATCATTGTAGTATTCTCACCTGTAAGACTGATTATTGAGATTCTGGATACGGGAGTATATTCAAGAGGTGGGACACATGAATGATCTAAGTTCATAATTCATCTAAATCGTATCCTGAGTAGATTGAAATTTGTATGGAAATTTAAGATGGATCAGTATATCGACAATCGAGGTGAATTGTTTAAGTCTGAGTATGAAATGTAGCTTAACGGTACTTGTGATTTGTCTGAAAAGCTGATATGATTCCCTGACACGCTTACCAAAAATTTGTTTGTAAATAGTTTACTTTGTTTACTTTCTGCAATTTAAGTTTTCTGTATTTCATTTCTTAGTTTAGAACACTTTATAAAATCCAAAAAGATTTTATTTCTGCTTTATTTTCTGACAAACCAAAGTGGAGAGTTGATTGTTGGATTCTCAGATGTTGAAGCAGATGCAGGAAATTCTGAACTGAAGAATGAGGAGAGCTTATATTTGATGAAGTTTGAATTGTTTGAAAAGTCAAACACAAGTTCATTAATTTGATACTTGTTATTTTCAGAAAATGTTTGAAAATGTTTTCAAAATCAGTTTGTTTCGTCAAAAGATCAACCAAGGTCATTAATTTGGACTTGGTAGATTAATCAAGTGATTAGGGTCATTAACTTGAACCTGAATACTTGAGTGGATTTCTAAAGCTGATTAAGTTTATGAGTTATGTTTAAAAGATAGAATTGTAATGTTTATTGTTGAGTAACAGGTTTGAACTTCATTATTCCCAATGGAAGTTAAATGTCAAAGCTTGAACCAGATATCTCAGATTCTAGCATATCGAGAGGGGGAGTTTGTGAAAGAGGGAGTCTGGATCAACATTCAAAGGGAAGAAAGAAGTTAGAGTCAGGAGGACAAGATTCTGAAACCTGTGAAGATAGAGTGCTTATGATGAAAGAACAGAGTTAAAGAAAAGACTAAGACTGAAGACTCAGGATCTGAAGACTACGTCAACATCCAAGGGGGAGTCTGTTGATGCACAAGAATGTTTGTTGACTGCATCTTCATCAAGTCTTAAATCAAGAAAGTCAAGATTGGATCTTAAAAGTCAAAATTAGGGTTTTATTCTTGATTTCGCTTCAATGTACATTGTTAGTGTTAATTTCGCTTCAAAGGACATTAGGGTGATTTCGCTTAGATGAACATGTTGATTTCGCTCCAATGTACATGACATAAAAGCGAAATCAGATTCATGTGATTTCGCTTATATAGTCATGACCATTGAAGCGAAATCAGCAATAGTATATATACCCTTCTTGTGTTCATTTGTAAAAACTATTGAAGCGAGACCAGGTCATTGTTATGGTACTGAAACTCTGTCAAAATTGATTCAGAAAGCAATAAAAGTGAAGGAATTGAATAGGAAAGCTGTTGTTACATTGCGTATACTGATTCCGCCTTTATACGTGATGATGAACTGCCTTGACTGATCGTTTAGGGTCACGACACGGTCTAACTGAAGTTGAAATGGATTTTGGAAAAGTTTACTGATCCAATCTCTTCTAATTAAGCAATTAGCATCAATCAATCTTCTAAATGGAATAAACCTGTTTTCTAGTAAAACTGATTTTATGTGTTCGTATAACGTTTGAGATTTGATTGAATTACCTAAGAGTGTTCATGACTAAACCAAATCCTAATATAAATGTTAAGACACGAAGAAACATGATTGATTGTCAAATGGTATACTCAGGAAGAGATAAATTATCAAAGAATCTTTCTTACCTATCTTGAAGAAGATTTCTTTGAGGATCATCACTGCTCTAGTAGCTTATAATAGTTTTGAGCTACATTAGATGAACATTAAAAGAACTTTCCCTAACAAATTGGCTGACATATTTACATGTTCGTAAAACAACCTGAAAGTTTCAAACTGAAGGTTAAAGAACATTTTATTTGTAAGCCAATAAAATCCATGTACGGGTTAATGCAAACATCATAATGCGATGAAAACTTAACGTAATTATTTTCATCAAGAACCAAGTGGATTAATGTACCTACCTCAAAATGAGTGGGAGCAACTAAAATAAACTTGTCTATATAGATGATATTCTTTTGACAAGTATATGTTACATAAGTCAAAGCATTATTAACACAAACTTTGATATAATAGATCTCAGAGACATCTCTTAAGTGATAGATATCATAACATACCAAGATAGACCAAATGGGACATAAGTTTCATTCTATAAGTTTAAGCTTAAATGGGTCCTTATATATGTAACAAACAATACTGCTCTCCTTTAGAGGATAATAGGATAAATGAAATTATTTCCTTATGCTTCATTAATTCGAAGCCTTATGTAAGTTTAAATCTATGCTCGTTTAGATATTACTTACATTGCAACACACTAGATTTGTCTAGATTAATGTGAAGCACTTAATAGAGTATTACAATATCTTTAAAAGAAACGAGAGGCTATAATTTAAAGAAGAAGTGAGAACTCAAACCGGTTGATTACTCTAACTTTGTGATATTCAAAGATTACAAAAGTAATTTCAGGTATATCCTTGTGTCAGCAGACAAAACATATCTCATGGAGGAGCCATAATGGATTGATATCAACAACCTAAGTTATAACGACATAATATAGTCACTAAATGTTGTTAGAAATTTATCAGTGGACTCATAAGTTTATTAACTCCATATAATTAATATATTGAAGACTTATTGTGATAAAGTCAGCTACCATGTCTCCTTGAACAGTAACAGTTCGAGAGGTGCTGCATTAAATTTTGATACACAATTAATTATTCGTTTATGAACGAATTGAGGAAACAAAATCTTTGTATCGAATACATTCATGATATGCTTAAGGATCCTATAACTGAAGGGCTATTACCCACAAGTCTTATTAAGAGAGCTCATAAAAGAGACGGGTTTTAATTGATAGCCGTGTGCAACTGCATATCGTACTATGAATGACTAACTATTAGTTAGTTTTCCTCATCAGTTTGATTTTGTATGTCTCTAAGAATATGCTCAACCAGTATAATGGCATATAGACAAATAAAGTTACAAATCAAACAAAGGGCTTATGCATATTTTGATCATAACAATTAGGTTTTAAATTGAGGCTATAGTATGACTAATGGGGGTCCTGAGTCGAACGATAATTCAACGGCTGTATTTCTCTACTACAGTTCTTGGTTTAAGGCTAAAATGAGTGTTAACTCCTGATCAGGCTTATCTAATACTCATAGTAAATGATTGCTCGGCTAAGTGGGAGAATGTAAGATTAAATACGTTATGATGTTGTATTTAATCTAGTAGCCATTATAATCATTTACATTATATAGATCAAAATATATAACGACCTATTAAATAATTAGTTGGTAATTATGATGGGCCATATTACCCTTATTAACTAATTAGGGTTTCCTCTTGGGTGCATATATAAGGAGACTAATGTAGAGGTTTCAAGGTTAGACAAGTTGATTATTTGCATAACCTCAAATCGCCTCTCTCTCTCCCATAACCGATTACCCTTTATCGGTTTTCATCACCATCATTAGTTTTCATCCTAAGGAGGAACCAGATCAAGCTGACAATCATGTCAAACGTTATTGTTGCGTCTCCATCTAGATTCTTTGTCGGCCTGTCTGTAATCACAGGTACGTTTTCATGTTTTCCATTATGTTTAAACAGAACTGATCAACAACCATAACTTGTATTAGCTTTTGAGTTTTAAACTTTTAGGGGTTGTTTGGTAGTCTCTGAATGGTCATTAAGAAGCTACCTCTTAATGGAACCATTAAGAATTTTACCAATGAGAAGGTAGAAGAATGTGACATGTGATGATTTACCATTCAGATGTTACCTCTTAACCATTCAGACTTGAGGTTACCTCTTATTCATTCAGAGGTTTTAAACCATTAAGAAGTAGCATCTGAATGGTCATTAAGTGGCTACCAAACAGCTCCTTAATGTTTATAAGTTTCTTATCGACTTTTTGTGTTAAACAATATTAGGGTATGTTTGGTTCTTAATGTCTTTTAAGAAATTGGGATTTGTCAAATGAATTGGATCTGGATTTAAAAATTTTCTAAACGAATTTGGAATTTCAACAGATTGGAATCTATCAAGTTAGTTAAAACATGTAATGCATTTGGGTTGACACGTCACAAAGGAATTAGATATCATTGTAGTCACCATCCACCGGTTGTCGACGATGCACCATCGCCTGCCCCCTGTTCGCTACTTCAGCGCGATAGCCTACCGCTCATCACCCCCACTCTACCATGTGCCCTCGCCACCTACCAATCATCGCTGCAACTGTCATCATCGTCGCTACAAGCACCATCACCATCGATGGTGGTGGCGGGGGTGGCAAGGGTAACATGGTGGTAGAGGGATGTGAGGGTAGGATTACGACGGTTGTAACTACGACTGAGTGTTGGTACAAATGATAATAGGATTGGGTTGCGCCATTGGTGGCGGTGAACACAAATTCGTCCACATGTTAGGGTGATGGTGGGTGATGGTCGATGCGACGACATTGAGTGGTTGGATATTCCAAATCCTTTTGTTAGGTTTCTTCACAATTTAAAAGGAATGTTGGATTGCTTTACATAAAGAGACTTCACTAAATGAATTTTAATTTATTTCTCAACCAAACAAATTAATAATAGAATTCAAATTTCAATTCCAACAAAATATTTTTGATTGAGTCAGGTCACGGATATATTTTACAGTTATTAATGTAGATCTAGTGTTTTCTATTTTTGTATTTACTTTTTAATTCTAGTTTCATATGAGTTTTTAAGGTAACTTCAACTTTGTTTAGATGATCTGATTTGTGTATAGGTTTCGAAGATGATTTTAATATTTTAATAATTCATCCCCACTTATATCATCATCATACTAAGTATATCCCACCAATAGCAAAGCTAAGGTAGAGTCTGAGGAGGGTAAGATGTAGACAACCTTACTTCTATCCCGTAGGAATAGAAAGGCTGCTTCTAGTGAGACCCCCGGTTCGATAGTAGTTTTGCATCAAGCCTTGGACATAAGGCACATAACACTCAGCAATTGAGACAAACGCTGAGTACTGCATGTACCCCCTTATCTTTTGGCTATCAAGGCCACTGCATGATGCATGATTAACCATCTCCCTCTTTTAAAGCTATTTATACGAAATTAATAAAATAATGTTAAAATTGAGAAAAATGCCAGGATAGTCCCTGTGGTTTCGCCTTTTTTCACCTATAGTCCCCAACTTTCTAAAACTACCTGAATAGTCCCCAAGTTTTCGTTTTTTGTTCCCGGATAGTCCCTGGGTCTAACTTCAGTTACTTTTCTATGTTAAAATGATGTGAAATGACAAAAATACCCTTTCCTTAAAAGGCCAAACCATAGGGACTATCCGGGCATCTTCTTCGTTTTTATTTATAAAACACCACCACCGCACTTCATCTTCAACCTCCACCCACCATCACCCTCCTCCACCCTCCACCATCACCGCCACACCTTCATTTTTATCTAATTTAACTGCATCATACATCAAACATAACACATCAATTTAATTGCATCAGACATCAAATTTACCACAAACCCAATTCTTATTAACCCATAAACAATCAAATAAACATACATAATTCTACAGAAACTTGAAATTTAATATCTAATTTCTTCAATACTTGCACTTAGTGAGAGATCAAGAAGCTTGTAAGTTCACAAAAAGGAAATAATATACTTGCAGAAGATGATAATTGCACGAGACGGTTGGGATAACCGCTGGCAGTATACTTTGAGAGCCATCTTGATTTTTGTGAGACAAATTGGTCAATGTCAGGGTATGATCTTTGACTTTTGCTTCTTAATCATGAACCTTGGAACCATGATAAGTTAGATAACAACATAGGTTCCAGATATAGATCATAGGAAGGAACATGCTTCTGATACTCTGTTTTTTTTTCTGATGCTCTGTTTTCAGAATCATGATTCACAGTTAAATTTAACCAAAAATTAAACTGAAAAACATATGCCTTTGAAGTCAAACTAACGACTGAACACGCCTTCGTGTGTCCTTATTGCAACAGAGAATTCATCGAATTTGTACATTCTCACCGGAGAAACAGAGAGTCCCGATCTCCGTTCACTCTGTTCATCATTCTTTGCGGTGTACTACGATGACGGAACTGGCTCCAAACTGCAACCGTTAACGCCGACGATGACAGAGTTTCTGATCGGACCACAGTTCGCAGATCGATATGAACAACGGATTAGGTCAAACGAAACATTCACCCTATTACTCGGTGTCTGGTGGCGGCGATGGAGGAGAGGGTGGTGTCGTGGTGGCGATGGTGGTCTTGGTGGAGTGTGGTGGCCGGAGGGTGAAGGTGTGGCCCGAATGGTGGAGGGTGGAGGAGGGTGATGGTGGGTGGAGGTTGAAGATGAAGTGTGGTGGTGGGGTTTTATAAATAAAAATGAAGAAGATGCCCGAATAGTCCCTATGGTTTGGCCTTTTAAGGAAAGGGTATTTTTGTCATTTCGCATCATTTTAACAGAGAAAAGTAACTGAAGTTAGACCCAGGGACTATCCGGGAACAAAAAACAAAAACTTGGGGACTATTCAGGTAGTTTTAGAAAGTTGGGGACTATAGGTGAAAAAAGGCGAAACCACAGGGACTATCCGGGCATTTTTCTCGTTAAAATTAGTGCACTTTCACTTTTGTCCCCCGAGCGCCCACACATATATACATTATATACGCATACGCAAGCGGGTGTGCGATTTTGGGGGTGTTTGGGATTCCTTTTTTTCCACATCCTTTTAACTTATTAACTTTTATAAGTTAATAATTTATGACCATAGTGTTTGGCAAACCCACAAGTCCTTTTAGAATAACTCATGGTTTGTATTGTAAAAAGACAAGAAGTCAAGATTTGTAACTTCTCAAGAAGGAAAATGACTTTTGGAGAATTATGACCATTACACCCTTACACATGCAGCCTCCAACAACATATATGTCGCCCTCTTTCATCAAACTCCTACCCATACATAAGTTGTGACTTCTTCAATTCAGCATTAAACTCCTACCCATACATAATTCAACATACATCGACTTCTTCAATTCAGCATTAACTGCATCGACTTCAGCCTCCTACCCCATTAATTCTGCATTAACATGTTACAACCAATCTGCATTAAACTCCTACCCATATTCCTCCAACACACATCGACTTAAACATGTATCACAGCAGGTTTGTGTTTTTGTCAATATGTGTTATCGTTTGACATTATGTGATATCGTTTGACATTATGTGCTATTTCTAACTTTAATATTATTTGTTATTGTTTGGCATTGTGTGTTATTTTTACCTTTAATATAATGTATTATTGTTTACGTATTTGTATTAATAGGATGGATAGTGATGACTCTGATTCGTATGATGGTGATGAAGAAAATTTGGTAGACGAGGATATAGTTCAGAAGGTTATGTAGAATAGTTGTGCAAGGAATAATAATAGCTCGTAACTTACATAATAGAAGAAGGCCACGTCACACGTCGAATCGTACATGCCACATGTATATTAATGAAATATTAACTAGCCATCCTAGACGGTGTTATGAAATATTTAGATGCACGTGCCAACTTTTAGACAGTTATTCATAGATCTGGTTACCAATTACGATTGAAACAAAGCCGTAATATGTCTGTTGAGGAGTCGGTCGAAATCTTCTTGATGAATTTGGCTCATGGGTGTATGAATAGGTTTGTAGAAAAATCTTTTAATCATTCCAGGGAAACTATTCATAGACATTTCTATAAAGTTATGGCAGTCGTGCTTAAGATGAGTGCTAACATCATCAATCCATCCGCAAATTATAATGATGATGTACCTGCTCGTATATTAAATAATCATCGGTATTATCCAATGTTCTAAGTATTGCATTGGCACTGTTGATGGGACACACCTGAGGGCATCAGTTCGATTGAAGGACCAAACGAAGTACAATGGTCGAAAGGGATATGCGACACAAAATATAATGGTCGTTTGTGATTTTAACATGTGCTTTACATTCTTAAGGGCTAGATGGGAGGGTAGTGCACGTGACACTAGAATCTTCAATGAAACCTTACGGAGGCAGGAGTTTCTTTTTCCACATCCAATGGGTGGTTAGTATAAAGCAAATTTTTATGTTATTAATACTTGTTTGAAACGACTAACAACTGTTTGTGATATTTGTAGACAAATATTACGTTGTTGATGTCGGATATTAGTACTTGTTTGAAACGACTAACAACTGTTTGTTATATTTGTAGACAAATATTACGTTGTTGATGTCGGACACCAAAATACTAAAGGGTATCGTGCTCCATACAAATGTCAACCCATTCGTTATCATATACCGGAATTTCAATGTGGACAAAGCAGTGCTATGCGTGCTCCTCGCGGACCATAAGAGACATTTAACTATCACCACTCGTCATTGCGGAATATCATTGAACGAACATTTGGAGTGTGGAAAAGTGAACGAATGTTTGGAGTGTGGAAAGCTATGTGGGCGTTATCAAGAGATATGCATGTTAATTACACATACGAACACTAAGTGAGTATTGTGATAGCATCGATGGCGATCCATAACTTTGTTAAAAAAATCTGGTATGTTTGATGAAACATTTAACACGGCTCAACAAGAATCTTACAATCCCGGCGCTACTAGTGGTGAACTTCATGAATAAGTTCCGTCTACAAATCGTACGGATGATGGTGTGTTTATGACAGCGATAAGAGATATTATTGCGCAAGATATAATGGAATCGCGAAGGACATAGTATGACATTAGTTTGTTATTCTTGTGCATTTTTTGTGTTTTTTTAGTAATCTGAATGTAATATTATTATGTTCTAATTAGGAAATTATAAAATATGTAAACGAATTTTATGTAATATATTTCATGAAGGTGTTTTTCAACATGCAAGAAAGAAAAAAAATTAAATAAGCTAAACCAAACACTTTTTAAATGGATGTTATTTTTGGTCATTTTACATGAATAAGTTAAATCAAACACCTTTTAAAAAACTAATTATTGACTTATTGGCTCATAAGTTAATCCAAACACTTTTTTAGAGTTTTTTTTTTAAAAAAAAATCATAAGTTAATAAGTTCTTTTAACAAAAAGTTCTTTTTAACTCAAATAAGCTAACCCAAACACCTCTTTAGAGCCCAGGGGGCGGTCCGTTATTATATCACGGAAACAATATATAAAGCGTGATATCCACCCCCACAACAAAGTTCCACGTGTGATAATATCACGAAATCAAATTTTCGTTATTTTCTTCACGCCGTTATTGTTTTATTTTGTGAGGGTAGTTGTTGGTTGGGGGGAAATTGTTGGGTGTGGTGGTGAGTGATGACCACCCCCACTAAAAAAGGTTGTGAGTGATGGAAAAATTGTTGATGACATGGCGGAACTTGATTGGTGCTTGTGAGTGATAGAATTCTATCACTAGTGACCACCCCCTCCCTTATCTGGCTTAGATAATCCGAGTTCTTATGTCTAGAAAGTGTAGAAAAGTCACGGGCACAAAATAATTGGTAAATTGCAAGTTTGCAACCAATTTTTGTGGACTTACAATATAATCTTTATAAATCAATATAGAATTAATCAAGAAAATTACTAAAATGTTTGTCGAATATAAATACAAATTTCACAAAAATTCAAAGTTTGAATGTCAAATATTTATTGTTTAGTAACTTCCTCATCTAGGGTTTGACCAATACGTGAAGTAATCCGTATAAATTATTTTATATTTATCGTCGTATTTATAGATATTAAAATCAAAATTTATAGATATTTAAATCAAAATATTTGGATTCTATTATCATTGAATTAATAAAACTAAAATCAAATAATAATTAGACTGTTTCATGCTCCTCGATCTTTGATTGATGAAATAACTATTTCATTTTCAATATTCCTTTTATAGTTTTTTTTCTAAAACTAATTACTTTACTCTTTTATCCAATGTTTAAAAACCGGTTCAAACCAGCCGGTTGTACCGTCCGGTTAAACCGCCCGGTATAACAGGTTAAACCACCCGGTTGAACCGTCCGATACACTTGGTTAAACAGATTCTGAGCCAAATTCGGTACGACATAAAAACCGAATTTTAAAACATTGTTTTTATCCTGTTTATGTGGGAATGTATTACTCGACACTTGTAAACTATGCATGTGATGAAATTTGTGGATCAGGCAAAAGATTCGGAATACTTGACCCATTAGCAAAATTACGTTTATTTCATAAAAGATAATCTAACTTATAATAAAAGACTCCAAATAATGCCACATGACATTCTCTTCTTCAACCTCATAAATATTATTTATATTTGTTTAATAAATTTATTTTAATATTAATATTAATTAATAACCAATATATAGATATCACTTATTTTTATCCTTATCTTTATATAAAATTAATAAATAATTTCACTTTTGCAATTTAGACCCTTTTTTTTTTTACTTTTAATCCAAAGTTTTTCATCTTTTACAATTTAATCCCAACTATTTTTTATTTTCAATTTTGGTCCACCATATTTTTCATCTTTCCCAAGTTTTTCGTTTCGTTCTAAATTTTGTGAGTTAACGCACCGCAGCGTGCGTGTGGGGTTCAACATTTTTTCGCATATTTTTTCCCGTTTGACTGGCCCGTCGCGTCGCATCTATTTTTCTGCGTTTGACAAGTTCGTCCAACACGCGGGTCCTGGATGGACTGAGTTATTTTTTTCTATGTTTTACGATTCAGTTTAATTTCTCGGCAACGAGCGTGCGTGATTCAAAGATTTTACGTCTGCTTTTCGCTCGGCGTTATTTTTTCCCCGTTTTTATTTATTTTTTTTACGAGCTTTTCCGATATTGGTAGTCGCTGACAATAGTATAGTATTGCTACTATCTAACACAGTTGTATGACAACCGTTGCAACGCAAAGGGTTAATACTAGTAGATAATATAAAAGTTAACTCATCGACATAGTTTTATTGAATTTAAAAGTTTTAAAATGAAACATTAATATGTAGTTTTGATGAATAATTCGTTAACTGTTTGATTCATTTTAGGTTTGGTTTACCGAAATTGTTTGGTTTGGAAGCTAGAATACAAAAAAAAATAATAATAAAAAAAATAAATAAATAAATAGATGATACGAATTTTCTTAGGTTCAAGTAAGTAAATAAATTTATTTAAGTGATTGTTAAAATTGTAAAAGATGGTCCAATTATTTTCTTGCCTAACACTTGTCCCCTTTGACGAATATTTACAATCGAGGACAATATTTTTTTAAAAGAAAACTACAAATATTGACCCCGAAGTCCAACTATTTATCAACCTGTAGTTTCATTTATGATCAAGACATTTTCATCGATTTTTTTGCTAAGGTATATTGAGGCAGCATTGAATTCAGCAACGGCGTCGATGATATCAGCGATGAAGACGGTTGCTGGTAAGGGGAAGACAGTTCATCCTTTGTAAATGGACTTGATGATTGTGAGTGATTGAATCGCCTATGTGCATTTTATGTTCTTGTTGTTTTCGAATTGTTGGTATGCTGTTTCAGTCGATAAGAAATTGAGGAACTCTGTTTTAAATACTAAAAATGTCTGAATGATTTGAGGATGTATGTAAAGAAGTTGGTGATGATAATAATGCAAATTGTACACTTTATTTCATGAGTTCTTGGTGCTAAGTAAATCTATGCATCAAGGTGTAAATTTCAGTCGAGCTAATCGGTGTATGTATACATCGGTTTAGATGTTTGGAGGGATTTATCAATTATTACTTTAAAGCTTCGATTTTCTTGTTTCGATATTGAATCCCATAGTGGACATTGGTGTATCGGCTTCATAGTGTCTCTCCTTACGAAGGAAGGTTTGAGTCCCATAGTTGGCAATGTTGTAAATTGGAAGTAGAATTAGATAGTTGTACAAAAAGCTATATTCGTTAAAAAGTTTTAGAAAGAAAAGTTTAAAATGAATAGGTTTGTTACTGATTAGGTTTTTTTAGCAAATGACGATGTTATTTTCATTATTGTATCGTATTTTTATTATGTGATGAACTTTACCCGACCCGAACCGTCGAACTAACCCGTATTTTTTTAATGTTCCGACATATGATGCAGGAACATTTAAAAAAGTGAAACCATTGGAAAAAAATCCTGGATCCGCCACTGTCAACAATCAACAATCACCCCTTCTCATTTGGATTCCTTAACTTTTTTTTTGTTTATATAAATTATATAGTCTTTGTACAAATATATAAATCTAACAAAACATCAAAACATTATAACCAAAATCTCGTAGATCGGCCTAACATGGGGCAATTGATGTGGCCGTAAACCATCAACATCAACCACACATACAGAAGACAATAAGTATCACACGACTCTAATATGTGGCCCAATTTTTAGAGCATCGACTACAAGAATATACTCTATCGTTTGATATCAATAACAAGCTTTCTTTTTAATCTAAATTTAGATAATTGATATCATTAACATTTTCCATAAGTTTTGTATATATAGGTTAACAAAGTTCATCATGCACCTACAAATAGGGGAAGGATCCACTAAAAGTGGATTTTGCCTAAGCAGCCTAAGAAGGATTGTGATAATGACATGTGACACTCATAATAAGTAGGAATGAAGGGCATTTTGGTCCTTATAAATAGGAGTGAAAATGACATGTGGCACCCTTTTTGTTTTTTAAAATACAAAAAAAATTAGTAAAAAAAATATAGCACAAAAAATATAGCACAAAAAATGTAGTACAAAAACATATAGCATGAAAAAATTCAGCAAAAAAATGTAGTACAAAAAAACTCAGCACAAAAAATTGAGAAAAAAATTAAGACAAAAAAATTGAGCACAAAAAAATTAGCACAAAAATATAGTACAAAAATTAAGCACAAAAAAATGTTCTACAATATAGAATTGCAACACATTTTAGTGGGTTTTTTTAGTCTTCATATTTTATATAGCAATATGGTACTCAAATTAAAGATAAAAAGACGCTTGATTTTATGGTGAAATTTTTATGAAAAAATAATGTCGTATAAAAAAGTTATGAACGTTTAAAAAATTAGGGTGGAATATGCATGTGCCTTACATGTGGAGAGAGAAAGTCTATAAATATGATTTTTCCAAGATACTCTTGCACTCATATTTTTTTCTACACTTTTATCTTAACCATTAATTTGAAAAATGAATGGTTAAGATTACTTCTCATCCTACTTAGACCACCCGTAGTGGGGCGGTATTTTTAAAAAAAATTGAAAAAAAACGTCCGGAAACGCCCCCACCCCCATTACGGTAGGCGTTATTTTAAACAAAAAAAATCAAAAATTGAACTTTGGCGTTTTAATAATAACGCTAATATGCAAAGCAAGTGGCCAATGGGAGTGTTTGCTTTTTCTTTTGCATGTGTCCAAAGTTTGACTAGCCAATCACCAACTGTTTGCTTTTTTTTTAATGATTGGAAGAGGCATTATTAGGCATTATTCCCACTACGCCACTTTTGCAATAACGCCCATGCTGACTGGGATGACACGTGTCGGATAATGCCCCATGGTGGGGGCATTATTTTTCTTAACCACTACGGGTGGTCTTAGGCAAAATAAATTTTTATTCGATCTTACCCCTAAAAATAATATAAGTTAACAAAGTTCATCATTCACCTAAAAATAATAAAATTGATATTTATTCTCGAGGATAACATAAATAAATAGGAGTAAATTATCTTATTATCGGGTATTTTATTGAATCTTACCAATCTTAAAGTTTCTATATTGAGCCTATTTGCCAACGTAACTTTGGACATCGCATATGACTTGCTGCACATAGATATGTAGTTTTATCGGTCAATCAATTTTAACTTTTGTGTGGAATAATAATAAAATTAGATTAATATTTCATTAGTCATATATTGAATGCAATGAAAATATTGTATGCATGTTGGTCAGAGGGTTTTCCATTAAGTGGTTTTCTTCTGGGGAGGTCTCAGGTTCGATTCCTACTAAGTGCAAAATTATGTAAATATGGGAGAACATCTCTGGGAGGGATTCGAACTTGGGGTGAGGGGTTTAAACAGCATATGCTGGCCCTTTGGAGTCAGCTGGAAATCCGCTTGATCTACCGTTAAAAAAAATGTGACAAACGGCCGGGTAACGGTTTCGGAATACTTGACCCGTTGGTAATATTACGCATATTGTACAAAAAAAAATATGTAATTGTATTTATTATTATTGTTGTTGTATTAATAGTATAGAAACTTGGTTATATTAAGTCGTCGGCTTAGTTTTACTGAATAAATGGTTTTAGAAACGAAGTATTTGAATGCAGTTTTAATGATTATTGATTTGTTTAATTTTTTTTACGGCCAATTGGATTTTAACACCTTTAACTTTGAAGAATTGGCCGATAACACCCGCAACTAACACTTTGATCTGTGACACCCCAAACTTTTAATTTTGTTTGTCATTTCACCACTCAGTTAAAAAATGACTAACTGAGTTAGTCTTCCATCCTAGCTGGCATCCTACATGGACTATTTTTGCCAATGTGGCACAAATGTGATGAGTTGGAGCTGATTACGTGGCGATGATGTGTCTTTTAACTCTCATCTCCTTCTTTATAACCAGACAAGTCCAAACAACCCTAATTTCCTCATAATCCTCATCGATTCATGGCAGCCAACAACATTTCTCTGCCTCTCTCTCATCCTCACGATCGGAGCTGTATCACCGGCGCTCCGGCGTCTCACCCTCTCCGCCAAACACCACCCACAGCACCCCCAAAATCACGTTTTAGCCTACAATCCTCATCGATTCATGACCACCTCCATGTCGCCGCTGTCGCCGTTAATCATCATCATCTTCAACTGTCAGAACCCATCGGATAAAGTCCATGTCGCCGCTGTCGCCGTTAATCATCATCGTCTTCAACTGACAAGACCGCCGGTGGTTGTGGTCAGTTCAGATCGTTTAGATTTGGGCCTTTTAGTGGTAGTTAGGGTTAGATTAGGGCGGTGGTTGTGGTGGTTTTGATGAGGGCGGTAGATCTGAGTTGATTTCAAAAGTGGGTTTTGATGAGGGCGGTGGTGGTGGGTTTTGAAGAGGAAAGAGGGTGGCGGTGGTGGTGGATTTTGAAGAGGTTTAATGGTTTGATCCGGTTGTTTTAGTTTATTTTGCAAAATCTGATGTTGAAGATCAAAACTGATGTTGAAGATGATCTGGTTTTGATTAGGGCGGTAGATCAAAACTGATGTTGAAGATCATCTTCAACTGACAAAGACCGCCGGTGTTGAAGATGAAGAATCGTTGAAGATGATCTGGTTTTGCACTGATGTTTGCTTTAGAGAATTTGGCGATAGGGTTTTGCACTGGCGATAGGGTTTTGCACTGAAGAATCGTTGAAGATGATCTGGTTTTGCACTGATGTTTGATTTTTAGAATTCTTTTTATTATTATTGATATGGGTTGTTTGATTTGGGATGATTTATTGCCTTCTGATATAGAAATTAAATTTAGGTTTTGTTTTTTTTTATTTGTTCTTGTTCATGAACCTGCAGATGTAAACTGATATGAACATATGAACATCTGAACATCTTGAATGTTTGAAGATGTAAACTGATATGAACATAGTCCCAGATCTTCAAAATGATAAAATTAGAATTTAGTATTTGTTATTGGTTTTCTTTTTTTAATATTGTAAAAAATAGTCCACGTAGGATGCCAGCTAGGATGGAAGACTAACTCAGTTAGTTATTTTTTAACTGAGTGGTGAAATGACAAACAAAATTAAAAGTTTGGGGTGTCACAGATCAAAGTGTTAGTTGCGGGTGTTATCGGCCAATTCTTCAAAGTTAAAGGTGTTAAAATCCAATTGGCTTTTTTTACCAAGCATTAAGAATTTGTTTGATTTACATAATTTGGGTCATTCACAGGATTATAATTGAAATTAATTCTCACGTGTTCATGCAACTAAATAAATTCAACATTCTTTCATATAATAAAGAAGTTTAATCATAAAGTTTTATCTCTCATTGAAATAAAACCAATACGTACAACCAAGTAAAATACTTCAACTTCAGTTTCTTTGATACATTTGATTCTTTAAAAAAATTTGTAAATCAAACACGCTTTACAAATTTTACTATTTAATCATAAAAAGTGAAGTAAGAGCATATATTGGAAGCTCCATAATATCCATCTAAATAATTCAACTAAAATACGCATTTTCTTCTATATTTTATTTATTTTTAAAAAACATCCACATCCAACTGTCTATCTCTATCATACCCACAGATACTTTATTAATTAGTTTTTTCTCTTTTCTACACACTCAAAAGAAATATATAGAGGGTTGATATAGCCTCTAAATATAGAGGTTGTACTTTACTTTTTTATAAATATTTCTCTATTATAGAGATTCTAATTTAGTGGTATTTTTTTGTTTTCTCTATTTTTACTCTATATTTTATAGAATATATTAATAAAGAGTCTCCGCTCTAAATTCATGTTTTAAAAAATGAATATATAATGGGTCCTACTATTTTACCACAAAACATTTACTATTCACACCCAAAATGATGTGAGTAATTAATTTAATAACTTTTCTGTTATTATTTAAAAATCTAAATTTATGGTTCTATATAGCTTTCAATATATAGTGTTTTATGTAAATTTTCATAGTTGTCACGATTTGTTTGCTTTTTCACTTTGATATAATACAAAAAAAAAAAAGCTTAGTGGTATTTAACATAATTTATCTCAAATGCTGACATATTTAAATGTAGTTGGGTACGTGTTAAAATTAATATCGAAATGCAGATGAAAGATATATCAACGAATGATCACATCAATGTCCAATAATTTTTTTAGATGGTCCCTCAATTATTTGCAAGTCAATGTTATTTGTCCTCTTTGACAAATATTTACATTTGAGAACAATAATACTAGAAAGATATGTTATAAAGAAAACTACGAATATCGCCCTGAAGTCCAACTACTCATCAACATGCAGGTTTTATTTATGATTATGATACTTTTATCATTTGCTATCACCTTATTCAATACTCACCCCTTTCATCTTAAGACCACCCGTAGTGATTGCTCAAAGGAGCGTTTTTTGTCCAAGATCACGCCCAATATAGCCCCTTTGTCACTATGCATGGGCGTGATGTTACACCCTAAATCGTACATGACCAAAGTCGCAGCGGAAAACACGAACCATAAAATTTCTTCCTTTATAAATATCTCAACTTATTTAAATTTTAACTTTAACATAGTTCTTATTCATAAATCCGTCATCCTCTTATTTACTAATTAAAAACATAGCTTGTGATTGCTACATTTTACATTCAACGTCCCCCGTACAATCTATCTTGTGACTCGATCTTCGATCTCTAATCCTTGTTATAATCGCCCGTTATCCACACAACCTGCATTCACCACATACATTCGAAACATTAGCACACGTTATATAAAGAAGCTCATTCATGTACACTTCCCATTTCCTTCTTTAACAAACTTTAAGCATTTCATCTGCGTATCCATTTCCTGGTGAGGCTTCAATAATGTACCTGCATTACTTTTCATCCTCAAGGTACACCATTAATAATGTTAACCTTCATCGTCTCTAAATCATGCTTACATACGTACTCACATACATATCTACATACGTACATATCTTCTCTACAATCTTACATACGTGCATACACTTTTACATGCCTGTATACATACATGCATACATACTCATCTATATACATACAAACCTTTCCTACATCATTACATACATGCATACAAACATACATATCTTTCACATACATACATACACATCTACATTCATACAAACCTTTCCTACATCATTACATACATGCATACAAACATACATATCTTTCACATACATACATACACATCTACATTCATACAAACCTTTCCTACATCATTGCATACATACATACCCTCATACGTATCTTTACACATACATACATACACATGCCTTACCAGTCGCGCTACGCGACTGCCTTAATTTGATCAGTAAGTTGCAGCTGGTTGCTGCAGATTTCCAGCACGTCCGCGTTTCACGGAAACGGTCATAACTTCTTCGTTATTGGTCCGTTTTACCCGATTCTTTTTCCTACGCGTCCGTAATTTAGTTCCCCATCTTATGGTGTTAAGATCCGACATCCGGATTAACAAAATTCCAGATTTTAAGTCTTCGGCTTACTACCCTTTTTACCATTAATTGACCCATTCATAATTCTACTACATAACTTGTTTGTTAGACCTTAACTTCATATGAATTGATGATATCAAGGACTTTTGTCATAAAAGATTCATTCCCGGACACTTTACATCTTATTTCACTCTTTTGCGTTCATAAGCTTATTTTGACCCGTTAAGGGTAATTGCGCATTAAAACGTTTCTGGCTCACAAGACCCTACTCCTCACTTTCATACTTGACCAAAACATTACACTAATCAAATAATTTGTTTCTTAAACTACTTTTACGATCATTTGCCCAAAACACCCATCAAGGGCGTTTTGGTCAACTTTAATTCCATCATTTACGACGAAAAACTTCAACATATACTTAACTTCAAACATCATGTTTAATTTAATTAAAACGCTATATTACTTAAACAAACCAAGAAGTGATTACGGGAATCACTTACCTCATGCATCCGTGTTCACATCCGTTTCCACGCCTCTTCTTGACCCGTTAGCCTTTCGCGCTTGAGTCCATCTCCACATGATTCCTATACTTTCATGTCATCGAAATCACGCTATCATTAGCATACTCATTTGTACATGATAACAATCGTATCAATCCCATATTTCACACTTAACTTTCATTAATCATTTCTAACAAACATAACTCATATAATCATGTCCGTATACGTTTAACTCATGTAATTCATCATGTCATTACATTTAACACGGATTGCTATTACATGTACCATACGACTTCTCATCAACCTACATTTACGACAACGAGTCAACTCATGTTTCTTATACTTAGTTGACTTTCAAAAGTCAACTATTCACCATACATATCTATCGACTTATCAACATATTCCCGTAACATCATAATCGACCATACGGACGACATTATATACATTTTATCATTCACTTGATGTACGTACTACCTTTTAAGCATAACGTACAACTTATTCATACAAAATCTCCTAAATTCATACATAGTTCATCAAATGCTTCTACAATCCAACATGGGGTATTTAAATTAAACACCAAACATGTTATCATCACATTTCATTCACTTCATCTATAACAATTCATCATTTCTTATCCCATTTCTTTAAACATTCACACACATGTATGATTCCAAACATTATTAACATAAGCGAATCATCATATTACATTACATCATCTAAAACCCACTTCATAACCACTTGTTAATCACTTACAAGTGATCTAATCTAAAATTCTTCATAACTCATCATACTTTTGATATATGTACTACCTCGTAAGCATAGTGTACAACTAGTTCATGCATATCATTCTAATCTCATACACAATTCATCAATCTCTTCTTCCTAATCAACATAATTCATACATGCATAACATCAAACATACTAGTATCACATTTCTTTCAATTCTTCTAACAAGAATACATCATACAACTCAAAATACATCAATATTAAGCAAGAACTTAGACATAGATGATTTACCCATGTCATCTTCTTCACCATAACAAATGGGTTTCACCCTTAAACATCAAATTAACCTAATTCATGCATAATCCATGTTCCAAATGATGAATCTAACACATTCTCATGCTCAATTTCATACGAATTCGTGATTTACAACATAACCCATTTCGTGCACCATCACCAATCTAGAATCTAAGACATACCTTACGATCCCCTTGTGAAGGTGATCATTAATCTATGCTCGGTTATGAATTTGAGCTTCGTTTAGCCTTCCAATGTGAGGGAATTGATGAAATTAGGGTTCTTGGCTCCATGGGAGCTTCCTGCTCTTTTCACGAACACACTATGTGTGTTTGTGTGTGTGTTTTGTTAATTAAAACATAGCTTTCCCCCTTATTCATCTTTGGTCCCTCAAGTTTGTTCCCTTGTTTGCTTTGCTAAACATTCTACTACATTCTACTTTTTTATAATTTTAACCATACAATTAAGTAGGTTAAATAGCCTAGTTATCTATTTCTAGATGTACCATATCATAACATTTTAACGAATATAAACATTCGGGTTTTTGGGGTGTTACACGTGATTGGCTTTTTTTTTTTGTTTGGGCGTTTTATAAATCACGCCGGGTGGAGGAAATCTTGTCCAATCACATTTGAGCTTCCATTATTTGGCCAATGGGATTTTTTGAATGTTTTTTTTTTATTTTATTTTATTACAAACATAATGCCCCACAATCCCCACATCCCCACTACACCTATTTTAGAAAACGCCCCATAATGCCTCATTACTGACTGGGCTGCCACATGGCGCAAAACGCCCCATAATGCCTCCTTCTGTCTTCTATATTATATAGGCTATGTACAAACACTTAAATCCAACAAAGCATCGAAACATTATAATCAAAATCTAGTAGATCGGCCTAACAGAAGACGATAACATTCAGGCGACTAACATGTATGATCACCCTATTTTTAGAATATTGACTAAGGGAATGCATATGTAATGTATGATGAGTTGTATCGGTTGACATAAATGATATGCTTTTGTGTTCATCTATATTAGATGACTGATATCTTTCTCTCTTTTCAAAGGTCTTAAATGCATGTTGAGAAGTAGATACTTCTACATGCATTTAAAAATATTAAAATTAATACTTATTTTCAAGGATAACCTAATTTGTTGTCGGGTATTTTATCGAATTATACCCATCTTAAAGTTGCTCTATTGAGCTTCTTTTCCAACATAACTTTTAGACATCACACATGACTTCCTAGCACATAATTAAATATGTAGTTTTATCGTTTAATCAATTCAAATTAAGGATTTTATAGTTTTCTTTTTCTTATTTTTTAATTATGTTTTTCAGGTTTATAAGACTTTTAATACATTCTATATGCAGTGGCGGATCTAGAAAACCTTCATAGGGGTAACGTCTTAAAAGAAAGGGGTAACGAAATAAAAAAAAAGTCAAAAAATGTCAATTTTTTCCAAAATTTACACTACCGCCGGAGCGCCAAGGGGTAGCGGAGGCTACCCCTTCTCATATGGTACATCCGCCCCTGCACATATGGGTGTGCATGGGTCGGTTTTAGCCTAAAATCATAACCATAGCCGCGATATCGGTTAGTGGATAACCATAACCATATGATCGAAGTAGAGAAATCAGAAATTGTTAGCCCTAACTTACAGTTTATATATTTTTTAAAATGGAGCCGTTAGTTAAGTGAATAACCTTCATAAATTTTATTTTGTTTTAATAAAATCAGCTAAATTATGTTTTAGTTAAAAAAACAA
Organism: Helianthus tuberosus; assembly: GCA_030545235.1. Taxonomy (NCBI): domain Eukaryota; kingdom Viridiplantae; phylum Streptophyta; class Magnoliopsida; order Asterales; family Asteraceae; genus Helianthus; species Helianthus tuberosus. The sequence goes on from JARYGA010008610.1 coordinate 62,345, forward strand.
ATTAAGTAGTTTTTGCTTTTGGATTTCATGTTTCTCACAAAAACATATATATTTCCAAAAACATTTTAATAAAAAAACCCTACCAAAAACATTTTAATGAAAAAAAAACCTATACAAAAATTATCCGTAATAAGGTACCCTTCCTTAAATCTTTTAAAAAAAACTGCAAAAAACAATACTTGAGTAAATAAATTAACTTTGGGCTAATCAAAATTTTAAGAATAAATGAGTAATATTAAGAATAAATGAGTAATATTGAATATCATTCATAGAAAATTAAAATAGCTTAAAGTTCATAAATAAAAAATAGAGTAAACTGCAATTTTACCCCCTGAGGTTAGGGGTGATTGGCACTCTTACCCCTCCTAAGGAAATAATTGCAATTTTACCCCCCACTGTTCACTGTTATGTCGCAATTCTACCCCCCGGCTTCAATTTTTGTTGCAACTTTACCCCCGGCTTCAAAAACACAGGGGGTAATATCAAAAATGTTGACTAATCTGTTGACTATAACTTGAAATGACTATAATGCCCTTTCATATTTACCCCCTGTGTTTTGTGGACTCTGTGATATTACCCCCTGCCACCACTGCCACCGCCATTCACCACCACAACCACCACTGCCACCTCCAGCCACCACCCCTTTCTCTCACACCACCATAGATCTTTTCCGCTCTTTATCAAACTAAAAATAAAAAAATATATGTTCCAATCTCACACTATTCAATAAACCTCTGCACAATCATACCACCGTATCTGTCACAGCCGAAACGCCGTCGTTTTGTTCTTCTTCATCGTCAAGCAAAAGCTCCTTTTCTAGTTCTTGTAGTCGATTCTTCATCTTTCTGTCAGTTTCTAGATTCACCGAAACGGGATCGTTTTGTTTCCGGCCATAATTACTATGAAAATCACTCATCACGTACCTTGGTTTCACGTTCCTCAAGTACACCGAAGCTTGTTGCCGGAACTGATGTTGCTGTTGGAACTCCAGCAACGATCGTTTCCGATTCAATTCACACTGTGGCTCAATCACCGGGGATCTGTAATTTAATTGTTGCATGTAGCTACTTCTGTTAACGTTGTTGGCATTCATCATGGACGACACAGATCTCCCAACAACGTTGTTTACGCCGCCTCTTTTGGCATTGAAGAAATCTGGATAGCCGTCGGAAAACCCGGACGTCATTGTTGTTGCCGGATGTATTTGGAATGAAAAGCTTTGATTTTTACGGTGGAGAGGGAAATTCAAAAGGGGTTTTGTGAATTTGATGGAAAAGCAAAGTTGGATTGATTCTTGTTTTTGAACATATCTTGTTGGTTCCGTATAGAGAGGAAATATAAGTATTTGTGTATCCCAACTGGCTTATAAAAAGCTTTCTTTTTCTTGACGGGAGCCACGTATTACAATAAATATACTTATAAAATACGGTTGATAATGGTGGTGGTGTGGTGGCAAATGGTGGCTGGTTGTTGCTATGGTGGGTGTGAGAGAAAGGGGTGGTGGCTGGAGGTGGCAGTGGTGGTTGTGGTGGTGAATGGCGGTGGCAGTGGTGGCAGGGGGTAATATCACAGAGTCCACAAAACACAGGGGGTAAATATGAAAGGGCATTATAGTCATTTCAAGTTATAGTCAACAGATTAGTCAACATTTTTGAAGCCGGGGGGTAAAGTTGCAACATAACAGCAAACGTTGGGGGGTAAAATTGAAGCCGGGGGGTAGAATTGCGACATAACAGTGAACAGTGGGGGGTAAAATTGCAATTATTTCCTTAGGAGGGGTAAGAGTGCCAATCACCCCTAACCTCCGGGGGTAAAATTGCAGTTTACTCTAAAAAATAATAATTAAATTAAATTAAGTTAATTACCATTAAATTAAATTAAATTAAATTAAATTTTACCAATAAATTGGAACAGAGTGGAAATAGTCAAAGGAATCAGCAGACACGCTTTGCACTGCAGAATGCATGTTTGGATATATGCTAAAGACGTTGAGGACAATACGCGCTTTCTGCATGGCCCATTGACCCGAACCAAACCTTTTTGTGTGGCTTAAGATGTGAGACGATGACACATGAGCACCCAGTCACATGACCCATATTTTTCTTTTGATAATAACATGTAATAGTTGACCTATATAGGGACTAAACGACACCGAAGAACTTTGTATCATTTGGTATTCTATTCGTCTTACGTTACGTGTAACATACGAAGAGTGATTACGACATATGTAGCGACTTCTATCCAACACAATGTGAACACAACAAAATAAACTCACTACACCACCCAAAACCTAAAAAAACCTAAAAAAAAAACTAAGCATGATTAATTGACATACTTTGTTAGGAGGGACTAGCCACTAGGGAGTTAGAAACACAAACATTGATCATGCACAATGTGGATGAGAATGATGGTTATCGGCAACATGTGGTGTTTGCTAGTAGGGAGTGTCTGGTTTTGTATAGTTTTTATGGTTTGTATGGTGTAGGTTTAGTTACATTGTTTAAAACAAATGAAAGAAGGGTTTTGAAGTGTTTTTTTCCAACCATATATACTTTAATTACTTTCAACTACTTCGAAGTTCAACTCTATATATTAATGCATCTATTTATTATTATTATTCTTATTCATATTATTTAATTTTTCTTGTTAAAAAATCTATTTTTATTTCATATTTATACTACAGGGCCTTAGATATCCAGGCGTGTAAATGATGTGCCCCTCTACAAATGGTCACTGATTTGAGTCCCGTGATAAACAATATAACATAAGATTAAAAGTTGATTAGATTCTTGAGGTCTAGAAATTAAGTTACGACCTCATGTCTTTTCTCTATAGTTTTCATTGACTCTATTATCTTGGTCGTTAAACCGCGCAGACGACAATCGAAAAATATATATGTATTAAGGTTGGTTTTTTCAATTTTGGCCAAAACCGTCATTAAACGTCTTGATAAAGAAATGTGAACTAGAGACTTGTGATGTTTTAACATTACCGTTCACATATATTTTAATAAATATTGAACTACAGACTCGTGATGTTGAAACGGTTTAAAGTCGAACCAAATTACATTTTTAATTTTCGGTTAAGTTTTAAACTGAACTGAATTAGGTAATTGGTTGCTAGTTATAGGAAACTCAATTTGGTTAAAACAGAAAAACCCGAATTATATTTTAGTCTAATCCTATTTAACCCAAATCAAATTCCAATTTTGATTGAAATCGGAACCCAAAAAAATGAATAATAATTTATTCGTTTTTTAAAATCTTGTTTTCCAGTTTGAACCAGAAACCACATTCGGTTTGTGGATTGATTTTGTCATATTTAAATTAAGTTTGACAGTTTGTTCCGGTTCGAAAAATCGTTCAACTCGTTAAGGAAGATGCTTTCTTGTGGGTTTGCAATAGGGCGAAGATCACACACACCTCCATTATGGGAAAAATGGGTAAACTTTGATGTAATAGACATTCTATAAGTCATATATATATTTTTTTTGTCTGTCTTTTATTTCTTGGTTTGGTTTTGTATTTCTTCTCGTTTCTTGCTGGCCCAGTATACATACATAAATAGAGTTGTTGCCGTTCAAAAAAAATTCGACGGTTTTGAGCCGAAAATACTTCAAACCGAGAAAATAGAAAACCGAATCAATGCCCTATTATTAGCTATGATATAGGTTTCCCTAGTTGTAATAAGTTTCGGTGTGGGCTGTTTTTGCATATAACTCAACTTAAAATGTTTTAAAAACTGTTCGGTTTTGACCAATAGTTCAGTTTTATAGCGATTAAATCAACTATGGGCCAAAATTTGGGATTTGGCCCAACAAACACAATTGTCTTTTTTTAGTGAAATAGTTTTGGGCTAAAACTCAACAAATATAATTAAAAACCTCGTTTTTCATTCGTAAAGTAGTCATTATATGAACATTTTCAAATTTCCAAATGAATTACTTAGAGCTAAGATTATATGAACATATATTAAATTTTAAATAATATATAGAGCGGGTTGGTTTCGATTGATCCAACTCGGTTCCAGGGCAAATGCAAGCCAGTAAGCCACACGGAAAGTTGTGTTTTTATAATTTGTCTCGGATTGAGCGGGTGTATATATTTTTAACAATGATTTTTATACGATTTGATTTTTAAATTTACAAAATGTTTTTACCTCAAAGCTAAATTAGACACATTTAGATAAATTGTACATATCGAATAGTTAATAGTCTTGGTCAGAGACTTCGTCCCAAGGACACGATAGCTTTTGATAATAAACAAGTATAACTATTGGGCCGACAAACACAAATGGTAAGATTTCCTTTTTTTAATTTTAAAATAAATTAATGCATCAATAAATGAAAACGTATAAATACCAACCACTTATAAAAGATCTTAGTAAATGTGTAACTTGAGTCGATGTGTAACACTTTACACAAATCTCACATCCAATTTAACATGAGAGATGCATGCACCATCTAGCTAGGATTGCTCATTTTGGGGCTACAGACTGTATCCCTTCAGAAATTTACATTTAAGTGTATTGGGGTGAAAATACTACTAGAATGGGTGTAAGTTCTCGCGTGGTCATCAAGAACAAAACTGCAAGCTAGTCGTGCAAAGCAAACAATATTATAGTCGCGGCGCTATGTGTTCTGTTGGCGTTGAGTGGCAAACCTCATCGACGATGAAAAGTCCCTAGGCGGGATATTTGCAGCGTATTAGCTTGGCTTTAAAAGATGTGAGATGACTGGAAGAACGCATAAGTGATGATGAAGCGTACAATTACATGAAGTGCCCTTGAAGCGGCTTAAATCGTTTGAGGCATTGGCATAGCCTAGACCTCCGTTTCATGCGTGTATTGCATACGATGCTGCATTCGAAATTAACCTCAAGTTTTTTTCACATAAGGAATAATCAACCATTGAAATTTGAAAATTAGAAATACGTTGATATGAAAAAGAGATGAGAGAGATGCCGTTGTTAGGTGTTTTTTTTCCGTGAGGAACATATTGAGTAAGAGGAAGATATTTGGGTGTTTCAAATACTAAAAATGTGTGTAGTGTGAACACTATTTTAAGTATTATTATCAGTCCCATTATCACGCTCTGCTTGCGGTATGCGCATATAATGTATATATGTGTGGGCGTTCGGGAGGGGGGGAGTGAAAGTGCACTAATTTTAACGTTATTTTACTAATTTCGTGAAAATAACGTTAAAAGAAGGGGATGGTTAATCATGCATCATGTGGTGGCGTTGATAGCTGAAAGACAAGGGGGTACATGCACAATGTGCCTTATGTCCAAGGCTTGATGCAAAACTACTATCAAGCCGGAGGTTTCACTGGAAGCAGTCTCTCTATTCCTACGGAGTAGAAATAAGATTGTCTACATGTTACCCTCCTCAAACTCTACCTTAGTTTTGCTATTGATGAGATCACTGTATCCTTGAAGGACTTGTCCCAACACACACCACAACTATTTAAAAATCTTCTTAAAAAGCAAAGTTTGCCTTTTAATATGTAAATAAAACTTCTTAAAAATCAAAGTTTGCCTTTCAATATGTAAATAAATAAGTCCCTCCAAATTCGAATGATTCAATCCAATATACATTTGGACTTGTAAGCCCATCTCAATTCTATCATCTCTCTATATAGGCCACTTCCAAACACAACAAGTTCTTAACATAAAAGCAACACAATTATGTGATTTATATATAAGGTGTATCAAGCAAGTCTATAATTTGTAACCATTAAAGACAACAAGTCAACAACAAGATGACTTTAGACCAATTCTACAATATACAAGTATATATCTATGAACAACCCGAAACGTTGCATCACGAGACCGAGACTCAAAGTTTAGTAATGGTAATGCGCAAAAGTCCGTCCCTGCACGAGTGATATTCTATCAGCTTCAAGTCTTTAAATGGCATTATGGAAGGCCATAGATTAAGTTATATGTCTAACAAGTGTAACATGTAAAACCAAACAAATTAGCTAAAAAAGAAAACGGGTTGACCGAGTCAAAGTTGTGTAAAGTGTCACTTAATGCATAAAACCTCTCAAATCATATTACTTCAAAATTTATATTGTTACTGAAATAATAAGGTTTTATAGTTCTATCGGTAGTAAAATGCCATTTTTGTCCCTGATGTTTGACCACTTTTGCGACTTTCGTCTAAAGGTTTGTTTTTCTGCATCTTGATCCAAAAGGTTTGAAATCTTGTCATTTTCATCCGACTCGTTAACTCCATCTATTTTTCTCCGTTAAATAAGGGGTATTTCTGTCTTTTAGAATTTTTTTATTAAAATAAAAAACACTATTAAGAAACAAAGATACATCTCTGTTGACTTTCTAGAAATGACTTTTCGTATATACATTGACAAATAGGTAAAAGTATGAAAATACCCCTGACTTAACGTTAAAAAATGGATGGAGTTAATGAGTAGGATGAAAATGGCAAGATTTTATAACTTTTGGATCCAGATGCGGAAAAGCAAACCTCTGGACGAAAGTCGCAAAAGTGGTCAAACCTCAGGGACGAAAATGGCATTACCGACACAATGATTGCTTAAGGAATGATAATTCTAGACAAAAAGTGTTACGCTTGATCCGACCCAACCCGTACCAAAAAGACCCGTTTTCCCTGAACCCATTTTCACTTGTTACTCAACCGACCCGACCCATTTATCTTTCTAAAAAACACCACACCATAGCAGTAAGGTGCTGACTTACAAAAATTCAGCTGAAACAGAATCCGGGTTCACACCGCAGGGTAATGGCCACTTGATTTCAAACGGTCCTTCTAAAATCTCCTTTTTGTAATATGAAGAGTTTGTACAACCATTGAAATAGCATGCTGTAGTCTTCCCATTGGTTGTTCGTACAGTCAGACTACCAACAAATTTGTTAGTGATTGTTAGGAATCGAAAAGAGGTGACAATGTCGACCCATTTGGTTATAAACGGGTCAACTTGGTTATGTTTTACTCAAACGGGTCAAATCAGTAAATTTAGCTACAAGGAGAACCAGTCAAACTGGTGATAGTCATCAAAACTATATTATAGTTGTTAATGGCGAACAACGACAAATAACGATAAGGTAGCTATATGCTACATAACGAATACCGATAAATAGCGGGCGTTATTTTATAAATAGCGATACACTAGAAAAGGAACTTTTATATGTATATGATATCAAAATACCCTGGTATGTACGCTAATTTACATGTATATTTAACAAAAATCTAAAATCCAGCTATTTTATAGCTATATTTAATCGCTACATACCCTGTAGCGACCTTCGACCTATACGCTATGCTATTCGCTATAGCAACCATAGCGACCGC
>JARYGA010008611.1:0-30892 GCA_030545235.1 Helianthus tuberosus
ATCGGGTCTCCTTGTCTAAGGCCCCGCTTAAAAGCGAACTCGCCCGTGGGCGCCCCATTCACTAGAACCGACCCACGACCCGATCTAAAGATTAACCATTTATGCTTGTTAATATTTATTTACGTTTGTTCTTTTATGTATGTGAATAGTTCGTTTAGATTATTAATGAATGAACATGAACTCATTCATTTTTCAAATAAATGATAAGGTATATGCTAGTTAACCATTGTTTTTGTTAATTAACAAAACATATGAAAAATGTATTAAGAAAGTGCTAAAACTCTATACATGTTACTAAAAAACACCTTCTAAAAAACTGAAACAGATTTTTTTCTAAAAAATGTTTTTTTTTTAAACAAGAAAAAAGTTATTTAAGAAAAAAAAAAAGAATGTTTTTGAAATAAATAAAAAAAACTCATTATTGTTAGTGCATTTTGGTGTGTTCGTTGCTGTTTGAATAGGTTTAATGTAGTTATGTGCTGAATAGGTTAATTTTTGTTAAAGGTTGAAAATGATTAGGCTAATTGTTTGGACTTTGGAGACGTAAACAGTTGGGCCAAATGTTTAAAGTGATTAGGCTAATTGTTTAGCCATCACTATATAAGCCAAATAATTTGTAGAGTTAATTACATAGATGGTCCCTATGATTTATATCTAGTTTCACCTTTGGGTACTAACTTTTTTTTAACAGGTTTAGGTTTTATAATTTCAATTTTGTAACACATTTGGGTACTAACACCAAAATTAGTTAATTTTTTCAATATAATGACGGAAATACCCTTCCATTTTTTTAATTTTATCAATGTAACACCTTTGGGTACTAACACATATTTTTATTTAAGTTTAAATCAATTTTACAAAGAATTTTGAATTAAAATTATTTTTTATATAACAATTTTAAAATGTTATGAGTAGCTATATGTTTTGAAACGATGATTATTAAATAAAATAGATATAATATACTAGTAGTCAGTAGATAACAATGTTAAAATAAGTCGAGTATATAACAATTTTAAAATGCTTTCGTATGATCATAACATACAACCCATACTCAACATTTAAAATAAGTTGGTCGAATATGCAAAATTACATCTAAAAAATTATGAAATTAGTAAACGCCTTATTTATATCAAATCTCAAAATATATGTTTATAAAGTATGGTTTGTATATTATAATCATACATACGAAACCAACGTTTTCTTCCTTGTTAGATTTGAGAAATCAAGCTAGTTAATTTTCCATCAAATAATTTCAAATATGGTGACTGTTATAGACATTTAATCTAGATATGAATACATGATTACGCACGTAATTTACATTTTATATATGATTCTTAATTTTTTTTTCATAAACATGTTCATGTAACATACATAGTAATAATCAACTAGTATATTATATCTAGTTTATTTAATAATCACCATTTCAAAACATATAGCTAGTCTAAACATTTTAAAATTGTTATAGACAAAAATAATTTTAATTTAAAATTCTTTCTAAAATTGATTTAAACTTAAATAAAATTAGGTGTTAGTACCCAAGGGTGTTACATTGATACAATTAAAACAAATGGAAGAGTATTTTAGTCATTATATTGATACAATTAACTAAATGTGTACCCAACGGTGTTACAAAATTGAAACCATAAAACCTAAACCTGTTAAAAAAAGTTAGTACCTGGTGAAATTAGCTATAAACCATAGGGTTCATCTGTATAATTAACTCTAATTTGTATTTACTCATAAACTTGTACGAACTTGGAGAATCAAATCTTTGTGAGAGTGTGTGTTTGAGAGAAGATCACAGAGGTGATCTCCCGTGCTTAAATGCTGATGTAAACTTTTTCGTTACTAAGCTATGTCAGTTCGTTAACATCTATGTACCGAATTAGTTTATTTGTCTCAAACATGATTATGTACATCAAGTTCAACCGGATTTTCATTCCTAGCAGTGATATCAAAGTCGGTACTTGATCTAATACACCTAAGCAGTGTTAATAGATCAACGTGCTCATGATTTGTGGTTGAATTTGGTAATTTTGAAGAAATTTTGTATACAATGGTTTTTTTGAAGGTCACGCACTGATTTGGTATCAAATTGGATTCAAAACATGTTTGTTTGTTAAAGTTGATCGGCTAGGGTTTTTGTACATATGATTTCGAGTGTTTTGATCTGTTCGGCATCAAATTTCTTTAAGTTTTGGAGATTTTCGTGATTTTCCAGCGGGTTTTTGGCTGGAAAAAGTGAGCGGGATCGTGGTTATATGCGTCTAATTTTTCCAGCATCTATTCGTTTAGACTTATAAAATGATTAGGCTCAATCGCTAAGAAATTTTAGTGAATGAGCTCATCGTTTAGAATTTGTTAGTGGCTGAGCTAATTATTAAGATTTGTTAGTGGTGCACTTCAGTGGAAACTGGAAAGTGCGTATTGTAAAAAATTGAAATGATAACATTAATAATTTTCAGGACTCTCTGAATTCTTTTTGTTTTTAATTTAACAACAATTACTAGCTAGTATTTTAAATAAACACACAGTATTTTCAAATTTATTTGCTTAAAAGACTATTTTGCTAATGTGTTGATCAAAGGACTCCAAAACGTAATTTTCAATGTTTTATATTGTAAAGCCTTATGTTGGGAACATACATGCTTGAAAATTTTGAACGCTTAAGGCATTTGGATGATACATCTCCAATCCAAAGATGAGATATTTGAAAGGAAAAGCTGCAGTTGTCTGGTACAAGTATTATTGCATGATGGTGAAAATGATGGCCCAATAATATGTGTATCTTGTAACTAATTTGGGAGTGATTTCTATATCTTCATTATTGTTGAAAGACTTAACTGTCATTTTCGTGCTTGTTGTTTAAATGAAAATGTCACTTCAGTTCAAAAAACAAATTTGTGACAGTTCTATCCTCAACGTTTTTGAAACGTGTCACTTCAGTCCAAAAAGATAACGCCTTGCGTCAGCTCCGTCCTCAACGTTTTTAATAGCGCGTTACCTTTTTGGACTGAAGTAGCACGTTTCTAAAATTTTGAGGATAAAAATTTTGAAGATGGAACTGGCGCAAAATTTTTTTTGGGACTGAATTGTCATTTTCCATCAAACCACAGGGACGAAAATAACAGTTAACTCTTAATGAAATATTATTGTATTTTTCTTTTCAAAGTGAGATTTGTATTACGCATGCATACACGCGCTATAATTTGCACAAATACATTAAGATTTAAGAGTGTGTAACATTACCGTTCTATACTATCTGGGTTTAGAACTAACGGCGATAAAGTAAAAAATTTCTAGTTAACAATGTTAATTAAAAAGAAACTTAATTTAACTTGTATGTTATTGTGTAACACTTGATTGGCTTATAAACCTACATATAATAATACCATCTCTAGTGCAAATTTATGAAACAATATGAAGCATCATGGAATTCATAGGTCTTGGTTTAGTAAATCAGTTCGGGTCAAACATGCGAGCACGGTTAGATGAGGATCGTGGTACGTTTTGAAAACAAGGGTTTTTGTTAACAAACGGCGGAAATACCAACTTAAACTTAAACTTTTATACAGAAAACTCACTTGATTACAAATGATTACAAACTGAAATTTAGAGAAAGAATTGGACTATCAGATGATGTCTGGTGTGTCCGAAACTCTAATACAAGCTGGACTTATATAGGACTAGAAAGTATTATCCCGGGTGCTCAGTGGGCCCCATTGGCTGATAATTTCAACTTTCGTTTGCCTAATAGTACAACTTTACTTTACCTGCTACACACTATGATACAAAAGACTTTATCTAAAAGTCTTCCACGGGCTCCTCTTTTAGTAAAGTAGCCATTTATTTCCTTATACGACAAAGTTGCTAGTACTAATTATAGGCGTGATTGTGCAGTATGTCCTTCCCATAGAATAATGCGTTCCCCATTGATGAGAATTACATCATTGCATTCGTCACACCTGCAATTATTGATATATATTTTATTATGGTAGGCTCACTTGCTTCTTTTGGTGCACATGGACCTTCTAGAGTATGGTCCTACTTGCTGCAACTTTGACGATACGGACTGCATTTTTGAGTCTTTTGAGTTGGGCTTCGTTGTTGGGCCTGTTGTCATTATAGCTATTATCCCTTGTTGAGTAGGCTTTGTATCGGGCCAGGTTGAGTTCTGCCATGGATACCAGGAAGGATAATTCACCAATTGTTTTGTTGGTTGAATAATTGGCATCGTCTGTTGTTTCTTGGGTCATTAAGCAACCAAGGTTTGTTTGTGATTGGCGCCATTTCTTCACTGGTAATTTCTTCATATTCTTCAATTCTTGCAAGGTCAGGCCCTGTAATAGCAGATTGAGTTGCTGGTCCTCCATAGAGGTGTCGTATCCCATTTGTTTTCCATTCTTGACTTCCTCGTATGCATTCTTCCACTGAATCAGACCTTGAGTATTTTTGGAGCAACCTGTCCATTCCTGCGTTTGTAAAAGATTAGCAATTCTAGACAAGTTATCTGCAAGGATGTTCTGTTTTCCATCAATGTGTTCAAAGTTTATCTGAACACCAGATCCTGTGACAAAATCTGTAAAGTTCAACCATCTGACCCTTGATGGTTTGTTATTTGTTGACTTATTGTAGAAACTGATTATTGCTTGACAATCTGTTCTCAGGGTGATTTCCCTTTCGTCCAAGTAGTAAATTTTAAAGGCTTTTAAACCCTCCATTGCCGCATAGATTTCAGCATCAATGGTGGATTTTACTACTAGGAATTTGCCACTTGCGTATGCACAAACTTGTTCTTCCCTTCTTGCATCATTCTTTTTCTTCTTCCATTTACACACCGCTCCCCATCCTTCCATGCTACCATCTGTTTCTATGATCACATATGAATCAGCTTGGGGTATCTTCATATCTGGGAGCTCTTGAACCTTCATTTTTATCTCCTTAACCAGTTTCCAATCTGAATCCTTCATTCTTTTGTCACCATGGGGTGATGTTTTTTCGTACAAAGGTGCTAGCAATTTTCCCAGGTTTGGAATATAATTTCTAGCATAATTTAAGATCCCAAGCCAAGATCTTAATCCCTTCTTTTCCTTTAGCTCTTCATCTTTAAATTCTGCAATCTTCTTTATGATATGTGGTTGGAGCTTGATTGTTGAATTTCCAATGACTACCCCAAGGAATTCAATTTCCCTCACTGCTATCTTCATTTTGTTTGCACTTAGCACTAGACCATTTTCTTCACAGATTTCCAGCATTCTTTCAAGGTGTTTGGCATGGTCAGCTTCCGTTTTTGAGAATACAAGAATATCATCTATGTATACGGCTATAAAATCCTTTGTGCCTTCAAAGCAGTGATCCATCTTTCTCTGAAAAATGGCTGGTGCATTCTTTAAACCAAACGACATTACAAGCCATTCGTACAATCCTTCAGGAGTTATAAAGGTTGTCCATGGAATTGATTCCTCAGCCATAGCTACCTGATGGAAACCACTTTTCAGATCAAACTTAGAGTAGATTTTTGCATTTCCTACCCTTTGGATGATCGTATTGATGCCTGGTAACGAATATTGATCCTTGTAGGTGTTATCATTTAGTGTGCGGTAATTAAACACCATTCTTTCTTTGCCTTTAACTTCTTTTCCTGTCTTTGGATCAATAGATGTTCCAGAATTCACCATTATCGCCATTGTTCTATGACGACTTTTGCTTCTTCTGATTACGCCTAGTTTTAGCAGGGCGTCAGTATGTTTCTTGAATTGATCTTTCATTGTTGGTGTAACATGCTTCAACGTCTTATCCTGAATTGTAATATCAGGATTGATTATATCAATTCTGCATTTCACTTTGTTCTTCTGCCAGTGTTTTAGGGGTTCTTCACCAATGTATCCTTGGTCTTCTAGCCTTTGTAAGAGTTTTCCAAACTTTGTTTGAAACGCTGGACTAGTATGCCCTATGTTGAAGTATGCAGATTCTTGGATTGCTTGGTATTCTTCATAATTCATGCATAGTTCTTCAATGGCATATTTAGCTGCTTCTGTGGCTTGTTCTGTTTTAACCATGGTTACATTTTTGTAGAATGTAACAATGTTCCCTTCAATTCTTACTCCTCCATATATGCTTCTTATGAAATTGCATCCTAGAAGCATATCTATGCCATCATCAGTTCTCATTGGCATGCAGAAAGTGAATGGGATTCTAAAAGCATGACCAGCTATGGTCATCTGCCCCTGCTTCAATTTTTCTTCTGCAATTTGCTGTGAGTTTATACCTTTAAAATTAATTCTGTACGGGCTGTCTTCGAGGGCCCCTTTTGGTATTACTTCACTATTTGCACAACATGAGGTAGCTCCTGTGTCCATGATTGCTCTTAGACTAAATTCCTTTCCTCCTGGTATGTTGAAGGTGATAACCATATTATACAATTTGTTGTATATTTTGGTTTTCTTTTCCGGTTCACCACTTGCTTTTAGAGCCTTTTCCTCATATATTATCTCTATACCATCTTCATCAAAGACTTTGCTGCTTTGCAATTCCTCATTTCTATCATTTTCAGTTGTTTGAAAAGGCTTGAGTTGTTCAAACTCTTCTTGAAGAATTTCATCCAACTCTTCTTCTTCCACTTGTCTTCCTTTAAGGCTTTCATTTTCTTTAATAAGGTAAGCATTATAAAGAAGAAGCTCTTTAATAAGGCTATCCCTATTATCATAACCAATTATCTCCTTTGGTCTTGGGGTTACTTTGAAGCTTAGATAGTAGTCTGAACATAACGGGCAAGCCGTTATTTGGCACTTCAGACAGTTACTTCTAGCTCTTGATGCCGTCTTCTCTTTGCAATATGAACAATTTATGCTACCGACAGTTTCTTGGTTCATTAGCAGTACATGTTCACAGCTTTCTTGTTGCTCCTGGAGTTTCACTTTAAACCTCCATTCTCTCCTTAATTTCTCTTCCCCGATTAATACCCCTGCTAGTTCTTCTAGGAAATTTCCAGACAACACATTTGATATGTAGTCTTTAGACTTTCCTTCTCCTTCAGAAAATGAACAGATTGCATCACTTTCTGGTTCATCTTGATCCACTGATAGCACATCCCATTCCTCTGGTAAGTCTAGATTTTCCATGACGGCCGCTCTTGCTATATTTCCTTTATTACTTCTGCATTCTCGAGCAAAATGGCCTTCTTCTCCGCATATAAAGCATTTGCATTTTCTTTCTTTGTCTTTATGCTTTGTTTTGAATATCCTAACATGGGAAGCATGTGGCTTTCATTTGTAGGTTGTTGATTTTCTTAGGCCATATTTCTTTGTTTTCTCATAATAGCCTGGTATTGGGATTTTGCTACAAAACTGAAGATTTTTAATTTCCCTTTGAACTGCTGCCTTTCTGCAGATTTCTGCGAGGTATTGGTATGAGAAATGTATCCTTGGAATAACACTAACATTACTTCCCGGATACTTTGCATTCCATGCTTCTTCCAATTCTTTCCCAATAATTGGGGGCATCTTTCTGAAGACTTTGTCTGATAATTCAAGAGACAAGTATAGCCTTCCTGACTGTGCTGCCAGCCTTTTGAAATCATTCAGGTAATGAAATATATCTTTCAGATTTCTGCATGAGAGCCTTTCTATTTCATTGTAAGCTCTATCCTGTTCTTCTGTATTTCCTTGGTATGGATCTTGTAGAAGAAATATTCTTCTAATGTGGGATAGTATATTTTGCGTATCATCTGCTATCCCTTCCAATGTATTATATTCATCTATGTATGCTGTTCGCCATTGGATCCATGCCTTTTTCTCATCCTCTCCAAGAAGGTTTTCTATATAGTTTATTTTGGCTCTATTACTTGGCCAAACCTTCCCTGGATCATCAACCAAATTCAGAGTAATTGACTCCCATCTTGATATTGTATCTTTATAGGCACCAATGTCTGTTGGTAAAACCAACATGGCCCCTTGATTTGTTTGTGCTAATGGAAGATTCCACATATTAGATCCTAAGCCATTTGTCATAGCTTCTGATCTTTCTCTGATTTTTACTCCATTAAATACAGAATCTTGTCTTGTTTGTTGTGTTCTTGCTCTAGCCGGAGGGTAGGTTACTGGACCCATGACTGGTTCCTGCGGTGGTCTGTAACCTGACGTTACTGACGAAAACCCACCTTCTTTTCTTGATTCACTAATCACTTTTCTTAGTGTTGGGTATTCGAGTTCATCCATATCGTCTTGTATCGTATATCCTGAGTGTGTAACTTCTTTAGTCAAACCAGACGGCTCATCTTTCAGCTCGCTTTGTTGACTACAAGAAGAGGCACCTTGCATTTTAGCTTCCAAATAGGATGCTACAGATTGCTCTGTACCTTGCATTTGGTTGCTAAAATTGGATGCTGCCTTTTCATCTTCTTGACTTGATTCTGCTGAATATTCTCCTTGTGATTTCATATAATTTCTGGCAGAAATTTCGTAACACTGGTTAATTTGTTTTTCCTTCTCACTTAGTTCATTCGATTCCTTTGCCAAAGAAAAACAAGGATTTTCTTCAAGGAAGTTTATTAAATCCTTATTTTCTTCATCCTCGCTTGGTGACACTTCCCATTTAATTTGGACTTCCTTTGAATCTTTTGAGACTTCTTCATTTGATGAGTAGCCTGCTGTTATTATTTCTTCCTTTGTTTTCCTGGTTGGCTCATCATCACCCCATCCGGTTGGGATGATATCTTCTATTCTTCCAGTATCTACTGGTGGCGTGTATTTAACCATGTAGTCGTATTTTCCACTTGGCTCCCCAAGTGTATCATAACCTTTCTCTCTTGAGTATCTTTGTTTGGCTTTTCGTCTTTTGATTACTTCTTCTTGATATTTTTGCTCTTCTTGCTTTTCTGATTCTATGGCTTGGAAAGTCTTTTGTTTGGTATGCTCCCCTTTTGAATGGTCTCGGACTGCATAGTACCTTCTGTTTTGTTCAATAGCCTGATGGTCATGGCGGAATCTTCCTAGGCTTTCTGCAAAATACATTGCAGCTAGTTCTTCCTCATCTTCCCTAAGATCTTCTTGATCATCTCTATTCCACATGATTTCTTCATTTACTGAGGATGCTCTATGGCCATGGAATCTCATGGATATAGAACCATCTATTCTAGTTCTAGTATCCACTTTTTCGGGCTTCTCTACCTTTGGCTTCCTGCTTGGTTTAAGTATCCATTTTTGCCCCTGCAACCTTTCTGTGGACCATGCTTCTCCTGCGATTGCTTGGACTCCATTTGAGGCTAAATATTCAGAAACGTTCTGAACATTATATCTGAAGCCTGTTACACTTGTATTAGTTAGTCTTCCAATTAAGCCCCTTGTAATTAGAAGATTTGACTCTCCATTATTCCATTCTTCATAGCCTCTTGTTTGGATAGCCAGTTGTATATGATTATAAAAATCATGTATACTTAGCATCATATTTGGTGCAATGTATACCAACTGCGTTCCTCTTCCCATATCAACTTCCATGGTTCCAATAATAGCCATGTCATCATTCCATCTTGTATCTCTTAGGACTACAAGAACATTTGTTCCAGCATCCCTTCTATGGAGAGCATGTACCCTTATCATCACCATTCCCAAATGGATATGCTGCATCCCGGAGTCCCTTAAAGCTCTGTATGAGGTTTCATTGATAAACCCCATATCAAGCTGTTGGTTTTCACCAACTACCAAGATTCTTTCTTCACTGGAGTGTTGATATACTCTGTGTCTTGGTTCTGACCATCTTGAATCGTATAGTACTTCAGCAGGTACTATATTGGCTCGTCTGCTTTGTGACAGTTGGAGTTCTTGGTCCGGGTCAATTTGGCTTTCCAAACTCCTTCTATATTGTCTGCTTTGCATTGTATTTGGCAGTCTTCGTTGAGCTTCATGTCTGAATCTACTCGCCCTTCGGTAACTTCTTATCTGATCTTCTTGGTTGGGAATTGTGCTTCTACTTCCTTCATCTGTTCTGACTGGCAGCTGAAAATTTCTTGTTCTGTTCATTTTGATAATTTTGCCTTTTCTTGTTCAAAGATCTTCTTTGGATCTTCAAACACGTAAAAGGGACCTTTCTTCTTTTGAACCAGGGGATCTCCTCCTATCTTGATTCTTTCAAGCCCTTTACTTAGTTTTTCAAGAGCCTCTGACGTGTCTTCTCTTTGCTCCTTTTCACTACAAAAAAAATGCCATCTAGTGGCACGCAAAAAGTGCCATAGAAAAACAAGAAAGTGCCACTAAACAACCTTGTAAGAATGGGCGGCACACAAAAAAAGTGCCACAAGAAGTGCTGACGCTAAAGCCTTTTAGTGGCACTTTTTCAATGTGTCGCACAAAGTTTTTAGGCTTTTGGTGGCACTTTTTTAATCTGCCAGTACAAACTTTTAAGCTTTTAGTGGCACATATTTTTTGCCACAAAAATCACATCAAATTAAATGCCATTGACGTTTATCATTTTAATTTTAATTAATTACAGTTATCATTTATTTACATTAAAATATAAAAAAAATTGTAAAATGTAGAAATCATAAAATAATCACTTCAATTAAAAGTTCAATCAGGCTTCCAAAGATTCCAAATGTCTAATAAGTGTCGATCTAATTCTAATGATCAAACATGTAACTCAAATAAACTAACAAGTGTATGAATAAAAACTCAAAACTTCATTGTGTTCATGAATCTCTTTCACAATCTTCATGCGAGTTAAATAATCATTGTGTTAACGTTTTCGTAGTAGTCATACTTCCACTTCATAGTTCGCAGCACTTACTACTTATTGTCGCTACATTAGCCAACTGACCATACTCAACCTGAAATTTCACAATTCATGTTAAAGTGATAAGATCTGATAACCATAGCTATTAAACATGTAATAGCAGTTAATAAAAGGCAAACTTACTTCTTTTGGCATCACTTTAACATAGTGCATTTATATCCATTTATACCTACAAGCAAACCTAAAAATGTAACCATTTTATGAAATTTCAAAATCATAACATCCAATGTTCCACATAATAAACATCAAAAGTGAATGGTAAGCAAAAGCCAACTCCCCACTCTAGCATCACAAGGCATTTCCCATTTACCATTTGCATTCACATATGCGACCCGGTTATAGAATCCGCATTTCCTGTTAAGAAAGAAAAAAAATCCAAGAATTAGTAAATAAACAAAAACTAGTAATTGTACCCACGCTACGCCGCAATTGTTTTCATTACTATTTCAACAAGATTTGATTCGTTTAGCTGTTTTCCCAAAAGAAATATTGTTTCTTGACACTTTGTTAGCTTCTGAGCTTCTCTCCTGAATTATTAGTTAAATATTTGTTTTATTTATTTAGCATTAGTTAAATACTATATAAAATTTTAATTCTTAGGCTATCTTGCTCACCTGGTTAGTTATGGCATCATCAACAACAGAGCCTTCAATCAAATTAAATGCATATTTTCACCTAAGGGAAGTCAAATAAACTTGGGTTAAGTACCTTTAATTGATCTTGAAGATCGTTGCACCTTGTTTCAGTATCCTTATGGCTAAACAAGTGGATAAATAAAGGTCAAAAGTTGGTCACATGGTCACATTAGGTTATTATTGAAATACCACGATGTTTTTAATCATTTTATTGAAAGATTATAATATTTGTAAAATCATATTTGACATAATTCCTGTTTACAAAAAGCTGAAACATTTATAAAAGACTCTGGGCCAACATAACCCTTTTAGCCCATAAATTCGATTTTTACCCTTTACCCAACACAACTGACCTAGCCATTTGGCCACCTGGTCGACGCATACAGGACACCTGATCACGGATCTTTGGTATACCTTACACTCTAGAGGTCACCATTGATTAAAAAAATGTACATCCCCTTGCCTCAATGTAATTGACAAGGATGTATATTCAGGTAGAGGTGATACTTACTTCCTTGAAGTCCCAATGAGAAGCCAGCAAGAACAACGCATGTACCGAAAGCCTTAGCAAGAACGTATGTACCAAAAGCCATAGCCTACCCCTACGGGCTCGGTAATTCTTGTCCAATGACTCTGCAGATAAAAAATAATTTGGATCATAAAAGAAGAACAAAATGAAGGCCAGCGAAATGATGATAAACTACCACTTACTCTATGCAGGAAAGGGAATAGAACGACTTTCGATTTGTTTCTCACATAATGGTCGTGGACCTTGCGTCTACCTTATGCGCAACAGCCTAGGCTTGCCTGAGAGGCTAAGCGTGCGTCTGACTCACATTTGACTAGATAGATATGAAGTGTAGATCTTTTACAAGGGTCAAGCTGCATTTGCATGAACAGTTTATGTTCCAAATTAAATATCATTATGTGTCAGTTTGTGAATGTAACTGAGAGTTATCTACTATTTACATTAATCTTGAATCGATATTTTAATTTGCTTCATTTTCTTCATTAAGTTATATAGTGGTCAACCCCTTCAACCCTTACTGCCATTACTATCTAAATCATATGAGCTGATACATATTATTGGTGTATGGTCTTATACATATTATTGGTGTATGATCTTATACAGTCTTGAACCTCTTAAATCCAAGATAGGTCTCATACCAAACAACTATTTAATTTCAAACAATGTAACATTCAGATCAATCACAATTCAAACACAACTACATATTACATTCACAATAGGTCAGTTCGGGTCGGGTCATGGGTCAAAACGGGTTCGGGTCAAAACGGGTCAATTACAAAAAAAGGGTTGTTTTGGTTCGGGTCAGAATGGGTTCGCGTCAGAACCGGTTCGGGTTGAAACGGGTTCGGGTCAGTTAAAAATTGCTTTTTTTTAAAAAAAAAGAGAGAGAGAGAGATTGTACATCAAGGGGCAATTTTGTCAGATTGAAACTGGTCCGCGTCAGAACGGGTTTCGGGTCGTGTCGGGTTTGTTAAAAATTGCTTTCTCTAAAAAAAGAGAGATTGCACAGTTGTTACACAGTTGTTTTTATAATACATAGACTGTTTCAAAGCTGTTAGTTTTTTTATAATACATAGAGATGATACACAGACTGTATAACAAAGCTGTAGTAATTCATGATCAACAATTTTATAATAAGAAGTCAAAACATCTGTTTTTTATAAGTATGTAGACTGTTTCAGCTTTTTATTTTTGCTATTAACAACAACTAGCAGCACGTAGTAATGAAGTTCATGATCAGGAGCTTTATAATAAGAACTATCAGCGTATGTAGTAATATGAAGTTCATGGTCGGTAACAAAAATATCAACTGTTTCTGTTCATACCCCTACCCTATGCCATAACAACTAAAAGCCATTTGCATATCTTGGATTGGGTTTATATAATTAGTGTGACAGAGGAGAATTCTTACTACTTACGATGATATAATTGGTTTAAAAAACTTCACAACCAAACATATGGAGCAACTGAAGTTCACAAGAGTTTCATACTTGCAAAAAAACCTTCAATTTCTTCAGGCTTTGCATTGTAGAGCCCAACAATATATACTGTGGAAGCATAATAACTATGTAGGTGATTAACAGAACACTAGATTAAAGAAAGATTACTAAATTGCCATTAATGTTACCATGGCCACCAATAATCTTCAACAAAATCTTCCACCATACACTCACTACCAACATTAATCACAAAGAACTCAAAATGGGCCAAGAGTGTTATAACCTTTTTGTACTAAAGTTGATATGAAATATGGTCTAGGGCCTCTAGGCATATGTTGATTTTCTGACCCTATTCAGCAATCAACTTCTAATATTAAAATTACATGATAATTATAATTTCTTTCACTTGATAAGATATAGATAATCATATCATTTTAGTGATATAGCAGGAACTGTAAGGGAAAATGAGCAATGCATATATAGGGCAGGTCAAAATACACATTTAAAAAACGAAATTATCAATTCAAGTGAAGCTCAATTTCATAGTGCATTCACTAATTAAGAAAATAAACAAGAAAATGCAATTCCAATAGAGAAAACAAAGCCCTAACCTCAATCAGGGGTTTACCTCAGCAGCCAATGAGCAATTTATCACACCACGACGCGTGGCTTTCATTTAGTCATTACCCTTATTCCGCTGGCATCATTCATTTCGTTTTTCTGTATAGCCGAATCGAACCCAAAAAGGATGTCCATCAACCACTTCAACCCCTTGGAGTTCGGCTGTTGCTGTATCTCTTTCACGATCCTATCCATAAAGGCAGATAAGAAATCGCCAGAGAGGGAAAATAACTAGGGTTTCGGCAGGAAGAGAAATGGGGGGGAATTGGAACTGTTGTGAGAGAATATTTAGGGGGATTTGATTTTGGGAGGGAATTGGAATTCTTAAGTGGGAGGGAATTGAAATTTTATGGGAGGCAAATGATCGATTGTGAAATTTTATAAGAGGAACCGCAGGAGGGAAAGAGGGAAATAATAGAAAAAGTTTTAGTGGCACAAAGTAAAGTGTCATTAGAAACCTAATTTAGTGGCATAAAATCTAAATGTCTCTAAAAGTTTGTACTAAGCAAATTTAACGTACGTAAAGTGCCACTAAAACCTAAATTAGCGGCACAAAAACTAAATTCCATTATAAGTGTATGCCACTAAATGGCTTTTTTTTTGTAGTGTTTGTTTAAGTAAAGTTGTAAGACTTCTTTTTATTTCTCCAAGTTCTTCCCGACTTTGTTGGGCGTCTTCTGCAACTTTGGTTAAAAGTTGTAATAGAAGATTGTTTTGTTTAATAACAGTTGCTTGGTTGGTGGCTGTTCCGGTGGCAACTTTTGCGAATCCAATTGCTGGTGGATCGATTGCTTCTACGGCTTTGACTACTTCTTTGAACGACTCTGTTTGTTCTGTCGTTCTATAGCTCATGAAGTGAGCACGTGCTTAACCTCCTGAAGAAGTTTTTCAACTTCTTTGATTTTGTCACTAAGGTTTTCTGTTTTTGTATGAGGTTTATGTTCTTCAATCTCCTTTGCAAGCTGATGTATTTTTGTGGTAATTTTGTTTTGGTTGTTGAGGATCTCTCTGAGCTGATTTTCTTGCTTATTTTGAGTTTCAAAAGTTTGGTGAAAATTTTTAACAGACACACGACTGAGTAGACTCAACCGATCAAAGTTAAACTCTAGTTGGTTTTGCAAAGTAATTATATTATCAGAAATATAATTTAGGTGAGGATTTTCTGAAAAAGTACAATTTTTTGGTTTTTCTGGTGAAAACATATAAAGTTTATATTATCAATTGACGTTTGGTAAGTAGATTTTGGAAATTCTAGATTTAAATATTCAAGACTTGCAGCTCGCGAACTTGAATACCACTCATTAATAGATGCTTCAAACCTTTCAGACATAAAAGTGTTTTTTTTTCTCACTTCAAGGTTAACACGCCTCTTTCACCTCCCATGGGTTACTTCTCTGCGTTTAGGCTTGAATCTTTTGAATAATTATTTAAAACTTATGTCTGAATAAGTTGTAACATGAATTAATAAATAGTACCTTTAGTTCTTGATTATGCAGATCCTGATAGGAAACTTAGTCTGCCATTTACCTTAATCCTTGCTCTGATACCAGATGAGGATCGTGGTACGTTTTGAATAGCTAAACGCGTCGTAATCAGATTAACTATGTGATAAATTAATTAGGCATGTTATGTCAAAGTTTAAAAATAAATTGATACGGTCTAAACATTATTGTTTTTAAAAATAAAATTGATACGTAAATTTAAAGTTATTATGTGTATTATGTGATAAATTAATTAGGCATTTTATGTCGAAGTTTAAAAATAAATTGATACGGTCTAAACATTATTGTTTTTAAAAGTAAAATTGATGCGTAAATTTAAAGTTGAATGACCGGGAACGATTGGAGTTTGCCAGTTTGGAACCATTGGAAGCAATTTGTCACGCCCCAAATACTTGAAGGTCGCAATGATGTGAGTTGTGCTTGAACGCTTGGGTTACTGACTAATCCTTGATATTATCGGGGGACAGACTCAGTGTCAATGAAGAAGTGTACGTACCTAGTCGTGTCAACGATGAACACACCACTAGTCGAGAGCTGGCGTCGCTTTTCTGATGAGTCTAAGGCAAGACGAAACCAGTGACCCACACAAAGAAGCGGGATGGATTGCCTTGTCCCTGGGGATTTGGGGGTGTCACACTGGGGTTGAAAACTAACCCCATAACAACTTGGTATCAGAGCAGAACGAGTCTCGGATACGTTGGATCGTGACACTTAACCAAATGAGCCTAACATTTAGTGTATGGTTACGCAATGATGGTGGGACAAGACCAAATACGGGTTTGCTTCGCAAAGGTCTTTGTATTTAGCGAATCTGGGATCGTGTGAATCGTTCAAGTATAGTATCAGTGAAGCCCTCCGTTTTATGTTAAAAAATCTACGGTACTAGCAACACCATAAAAGGGAAATTTTGTGAAAGCTGCTACAACTATTCATGTTCCCCCTGTTCCTGAAACATGGCGAATCATCAGCACCAACTTAAATCCGATGTGACAGACGTCAGGGCTAACATAACTAAGAACTGACGCACTATATTGAACGTGCACGAAAGAAGATCATTGCTGTTGTGCTTTCGGGTGTCCTACCCTCCCAAAGTGAATCAAGCTCAACATAAGGGATTCATGCATTGTTAAGTATGCGAGCTGGTATGGGACGACGAGCATGCACGTGAACGTGCATGAAATGGTGGTGGGAGAGTGTCATGGGCCAAACATTTGAAGGTCGCAATGTTGTGGGTTGTGCTTGAACGCTTGGGTTACTGGCTAGTCCTTGACTATATCGGGGGACGGAACCAGTGTCAATAAAGAGGTGTACGCGCCTAGTCGTGTCTACGACAAACGCACCACTAGTCGAGAGCTGGCACCGCTCTTTCGATGAGTCCAAGGCATGACAAAACCAGTGACCCACACAAAGAAGCAAGATGGATTGACTTATCACCCCGGAATTCGAGAACGCCACACAGGGGTCGAAACTAACCCTGTGACAAATTGCTCAATGGAACATGGAAAAATGAACTACCCTAGAACTAGCAAAACTATTTTTTTGGGGCGCCAAGCCCAAAAATGGATCCTAAAATTATGACTTAATTTATACCTAGAAACAAAATTTTGCGCATATGTAGACACACATATAGCGCAATTTGAGTGAAAAGTGCGTATTGTAAAAAAACTGCAAAAAGTTATGAGAATATATTACGTATACGTTACTGGTTCTAAGGGTGAGGCGAATGCAAAAACTTATCATAGTTGAATGGTATATGTATACATATTTATTAATTATAACTATTTTTTTTACAAATAACCTACATATATGTAGGTAAATATTTAAAATGAAAAGAAAACACACATGAACAAGTTAGTTTATTGTTTTTTTTTCTATACACAACATAAACATATGTATGCAAGAGGTAAAAAAAATTAAAAATATGAATCGGTCATAAATAAACGATTTAGGTTTTTTATTTTTGTTCTCACAATAATTTAGTCTTTTATAATAAACTAGCGGTAAGACACGTGTGCAAACACGGGTGATTTTTTAGAAAACCATGCATAACAAATATAAATGATAAATATGGTTATATTTATAGACTTATAAATAGATAAGTCAGTCGGTAAATACTTAAAGTTTAGAGTATAAAAAATACAAAAATATACAATTTATTAATCTTTTGTAAACGAAATAACATTTGCATTCAAGCATGTTCCTTCAACCTCCACAAAACACTATTTTAACCCAACAGTGGTTTTAAACCACCGTTTTAACCCAACAACGGTTTCAACCACAGTTTTCTCCATAACAAATACATTTAACCCAACAGTGGTTTCAAACATTTGTTTTCATCCATCTGTTGACCAAAGTCAACAGATGTATCAACCACTGTTTTATTTTCAAACATCTGTTCACAACAACAGAGATTTCATCATTTAAATTGACATTTGCCAATATTACAAGCTTTTAAACTCTCAAACCAAAATATTCATTTAATTATTTTAAATAACGAACATGGTTAATAATTTTAACACAGCTAATTCTATAAAATATGAAAGTGTCAAACGGAGGTAACTATATAATAAACAAACTTCAAAACAGCACACAACATTCAGTAAAATACAGCATAATAATTTCTAATCAATGAGCGAAACAGTAGTCTCGATAAATAAAGCTCCTTTCGGATCACTGTAGTTGTCAACATGTTGGAGGAATTTCAAAACTATATTGCTCAAATCAACTTCAACCATATCCCCCCAACTTCAACTTCAACCTTAAATACTTAAAGTTAAGAGTAAAAAAAATACAAAAATATACAATTTATTAATCTTTTGTAAATGAAATAACATTTGCATTCAAGCATGTTCCTTCTCCAAAAAACAATATTTTAACCCAACAGTTGTTTCAATCCCCTTCAACCTCCACAAAACACTATTTTAACCCAACAGTGGTTTTAAACCACCGTTTTAACCAAACAGCGGTTTCAACCACAGTTTTCTACACAACACTCTGCTTTATCCCAACAGTGGTTTCAAACATCTGTTTTCATCCATCTGTTGACCAAACTCAACAGATGTATCAACCACTATTTTATTTTCAAACATCTATTCACAATAACAGAGCTTTCATCATTTAAACAGACATTTGCCAATATTACAAGCTTTTACACTCTCAAACCTAAATATTCATTTAATTAATTTAAATAACAAACATGGTTAATAATTTTAAGACAACTAATTATATAAAAACTACAAGTGTCAAACAGAGGTAACTATATAGTAAACAAAGTTCAAAACAGCAAACAACATTCAGTAAAATACAGCATACTAATTTCTAATCAATGGGCATAGTCTCGATAAATAAAGCTCCATTCGGACCATTGTAGTTGTCAACATGTTGGAGGTATTTTAGAACTTCGTTGCTCAGATCAACTTCAACCATATCGCCCCAGATGCTTGTTATCAGCCACTTGTTGTTTTCAATTATATTAGTCCTTCGGCGCCTATCTACATAATCAACTACACGAGGATTATTGAAAGCAAACACCTTCATCCAGCCTTCTTCTTCATATCTGACCAAATCAGCAGTTAGCTCAGCAGACTTTCCAGTAACAATCAAATGCAGCCTCTTTGCGATGGTCAAAAAATGCCCTTGGCAAGGATTGACTACGATAGTCTCTGGAAAATGAAGCATTCTGAAAGTCTCAGAAAGAACATCGAAAGCAACGATGTTCCTCTCACCTAATGGATACCAATAATTTGAAACCATGAAATATATGGTTTTATCAGCATAAATTCCTGGTGACCATGAATAACCGCTTGAACCATAATTATTTACGCTACTGAAATTTATTGTTCTCCATGACTCACGACGTCGTGAGTAAACACGAGCAGTAGCCACATTACGGTAACATCTGATGTTCAGCACTTTCAGATCATTGAATTGATCAAAATAAATTCCACCTGTATCAGAGTTTCGATCATGAATATAATTTAAGTAGTCGTCAGACAAAACCTTATAGTGCCTGGTAGTAGGATTCCAAAGGATCAACTCACAGCAAATCCCTTCATTGCAAACTAACAACAATCCATTAAATGACGATAGAATATGTAAGAAGGTAGGGTGCACATTGTTAGGAAAACTTAAGGTTTTGCTTCTAACGACATCCAAATTACCAGCAACTACGTTGTCAACGACAATTGACGTGTCTTTAAAGGAGAGTGGTTTCTTTTGTAGTGATTCTCCATTTCGGGGAGCATGCATCATCTGAAATGCATGACTTGACAGTTCCCTATAAAAATTCTTGGAAACACATTTCAAACGACCAATATCTTCTGCAGAGAGCCTTGTGAAAATTTCATCAACAATCACTTGAAACCCAATGTTTTCCATTTTGCAGTGAACAAATGCGTGTTTGAAAGCCAAAGAAATTGTAATGATTTTGATAAACAAAAACTTTTGAAGATGATTGAGTAGATGGATGAAAGCGGTAATGATGAAAGCCTCTACCCAATGTATTTTATATACCCAATGAAGGCGGTTATGACTAAATACATCGTCAGACTAACTTACTGTTAAAGAATATGATGCGACGATGGTTAGGCTTTTAATGCAAAACATTTCAAAAGTGCGTGTCCATGGGAAAAGTATAAAATTAAACACGTTATCATAATTACAATTAACCTCTTCATTTACCATAAGATGCCTTTACCATAAGACATAAGTGAGTGAGTGACATGCATTAATTGCAAAGTACATATCCCCAGGCATTTTGAATTTGAAATTACCGGCAATTTCAAAACATCAGCTATGGTATACGTTTGCCAAAGGAAACATTTGCTAACTTATACTTTCTTGGAGATGGGCAGTGGTTTGCCCTTTTGAATGTGGGCCAGACCTTTGACATTTGAATATAGAGCAATGGTTTGAAATTAAATGTATTTTAACTCAGATTAAAAATCTCAGATAAAAAATCTCAGATAAAAAATCTCTTCATTTGCAATCATCATTTAGTCATAACTCAGATAAAAAATCTATTCATTTAAAGACCAGCAATACTCTACATAGTAAACACATGCTTCTATAACTCCAGCAGACAAAGATATTGCGAACATCTGTTAGTGTAACACCACGTAAAAACATGTCCAATTATGTAAAGACACGTGTCCTAAACTCTATATATGGGAAAGATTGAGTTTGAAGTACTAAAGTTGGCAAACGATGAAAATATGAAACCACATGGACTAAATGTGTCAACATGCTAATTTATGCCTCTGAGTGACCTTTTACTAAATCCGAGACCTTATAGTGTTGAAACACGCTCTCAGAAATAATTGAGAATGATTACGAAAGTTGAAGGATCAAAGGTGTCGAGTTTGAAAGATTTCATAATTCTAATCAACCTCTTACGGACCGCAAGGGCCAAGGCTTACGGTCCGTAAGGAGGGTACCTGGGCGATACAAATTTAAATCGGTTACGGACCGTAAGGGGTCTGGCTTACGGTCCGTAAGGCCTGTATCTGGGCAGAAAAATATGGACAGCTGCAGGTTTTCATCTTTAACCGACTCTATAACCTGCAAATCAATACTATGAGCATGTTGCTGGTTTTATTATACCACTAGGACACCTGGGGTGATCCTAAACATCCTCATAACACCTGTATTGATCTTGGATCATGCCATTCAAGTATAAATAGGCACTTATGTTGCCTAGTCCATTGCTCACTTCACTCAAAACATTCTCTACTCTCTCATCTGGTGGTTCCTGATTTAGAAGAGGATCAAGAAGTGTAGAAAAGATAGCTAGGACCTTATGTAAGTGCCTTAGTCCCTGCTTGGTTCATTTTATTAGCTTAAAAACCGAAAAGTCAAAGATATCGTAAATAGACTTTGACTTTCGGTTTAATCACAAATGGTCCAGCCACTGACCGAAATAAAAGTGGTTATGAGACCATATTATGGTAGGTGATTAACCCTTAAAAGGGCACATCCTAATTATTTCGTTTGACTAGTTAATTGTCGGGTCAAACTAATGAGTCAAAAAGTCAAACTGGATAGAAATTAAAATAATGATTTAAACTAATAAAACAGAGGTTATAAATTATATTTTAGCATTCTAATAACTTGATAATTAGTATTAGAACATGTTTAAACATGTCTAACCCGACAATTATCAGTCTAAGGTCAGTTCATAACCGAAAGTCGCAAAAGCTTGACTTTTTCTTTGACTTTCAGTTCTGACCCATTTGAGCTTAATTCTCCCATGTTTTAAGCTTCCATTAGGACCACATTATATAGTAGTATAACCCTCTGGAGTTATATTGCTTGGTCCCTAGTAGTTTGAATTATATGCTCTTGTTTGTTATTATGCTTATAAATGCCATAATTGCCATTTTGACATATAAATGAGATTTTTAGAAATGTGAGAGGAAAAAAACCTTTGCTACTAATTTTTAAAGTTGTCCCGAAAATTTGATATCAGTTCTTGGTCTCAAATAGGAATTATGCTCGATATCGTAATTAGAAGCTTTTTATTAATTAATTTGCGATGTCTTGCATAATACATGTTTAAACTTGGATTTTGAACTAAAACTCATTACCTACTGTTAAGGTATTATTTTTAAGGAATTTTAAGATTTTTGGCCAGATTATAATCTGTTTAAAACATAGAGTTCTTGTGTAATTCGGTTAATGACGATAATACCCTTTTTAGGCATAAAATGAGATTTACAAATGATTTGAATGCCAAACCTTTTCCTACTAATTTTATACATTAAAAAAATTATTTTGAGCATTTAAAACTGATCAAAATCTTAGATTTACATAAACATCTTGATTATCGTCAATTAGCGAGTTTTACACTAATTAGGTGCATAGTATGGTTTAAAACCATATTTAACACCTAAGAATTGTTACCTACTGAATTTGTAAACAAATTTAAATATAATTACAGCAGGTATAAGTCCCGAACTCAGATGTCCAAAAGTATCCTTAAAAGCCTATGTGAAATGACCAAAATGCCCTTTCGGGGCATAGTTTGGCCATAAATGATAAACCTCACATATATGTAATATCTTACTAATGTAATGAGATAAAATAAATATTTTATTGATTACAAAAGACCAGAACTTCAGTTTATTATAAAAGCTCTTTTATAATCATTAAAATGACCAAAATGCCCTTACGGGACTTAATTTGGTTTTAAATACTTTTTGGGCATATATGTTAACATCCTACTGATGTATTAACATATCTTAAGCATAATAACGTTCGAGACCTGTATATAATTCTTTTGGTTACCCGTTATGCGTTTATGCATTCGGATCGGTTTATGTGACTAGTTTACGTAAAATAGCCGAAACGGGTTTAACCTTATCATTAAATCCTCAAATTCCAGAATGGGTTTGGTTTACCCACATTATACAAGTATCCAAACTTGTCGGGTCTAAACCATATTCTATTCCGGTCTCCGCTTAATCTAAGCGTTTAGAACCGTAAAGTTTCTTTCTAGCTAGCCGGTCTAAGTCTTTGACTTAAATAAAGACCCGTTAGCATCCTAATAGGTTATTAAACCTTCCATACAGATTGAGTAGCTTCAGTAGAAGGTATTATCATAAAGATTTAGGAATATACGACTGAGTTACTTCTCATATTTAGCTCAGGTAAATACTTTTAACTTATTTTCCCTTATACGGGCTTGGGTTATGGTATTATAATAATACCACTTGTTCGGGTATGAAATCATTTAATCGGATTGTGATTAATAAATTTACATAACCCGTTTTAATCTGTCTTGTTTGATCACATAAGCATTGGGGGTTAATTCGACCGTGTCCTGGATATCCTCGGCTCATTTCATTTGAAAATGGCCACGACCTATGCACGGGGTGTTGGCATACACCTGGCAGATGCAAATGCTAAAATATAAACCCACATGTTGGGGGATAACTCCTTTATGGGTTCTATAAGTGGTGAGTCGGTTAATCATGACCGGCTTACAACCGGCCCCAATTGTATGACAAACATGTAAATCTGTATACAAGATTATCTTTAAATAATTGTCCCAAGTTATAAATTATTTGTGCCTTGTGCACTTAAATCAATTTTCATAATGTTTTCAAAAGAGTCAGTTAATTGTATTTACCAGTGTAAACTGACGTATTTTCTCAAGACTGATTGACAGGTACCTCTCGTAATAGGCTGGAGATATTAGGTGTCGTATAAGAGGATCTTGCAAATCCCTAGATACCTGAAGTCTGTTATTTTGTTTTCTTGTACTTTATTTATGATCCGTCTGTGAATCTTATTACAACCAAGTCTGTATATTCTTTCATTCGGACACTCAGACATTATGGTTTGTAATAGTTTATTCACCAAGCCTTCCGCTGTGCTATTATATTGTGTGTATTGACTATGATGATATCAACTACGTCACGATACTCCCCGCTGGGCCCACCGGTAACATGTGGAAATATCGGGGTGTGACAGTTAGGCAACAACATATATCACCAACAGTAGCAAGTCAAACAGCCGTTAGATTATTAGAAGATCACCACTAAACAGATGTTCTCTTTGGGCAAACTTTACCTTTGACAGAGATTTAAAGTAACAGATGCATCAGTATTTACAATTGATAGGAGGAAATTCTTCGAAAAGCTCTGTTAGGCAACAACAGATGTTGGTAACAATAGCAAGTCAAACAGCCGTTAGATCAGCAGATGATGATTTCGAGCAGATGTTCTCTTTTGGCAAACGTTAACTTTGACAGATCTATACACTAACAGAAATGGATTCAACATCAACATAATCTAATTAAACTCAGAGACAATTTCACTTCTACATCAAAAGTACCGATCTGCAATAATCAGATGATATTAAAATTTACATAATAATACTTATGCACCTTAAAATTAGTAAAAATAAAATGCTCCACAAACCTTAATAGGATTAAAATTTAATTATGAGGATTAAAAGATCAACAATTACATCGAGTACAGAACAACGAAACTTTAAAATCTAACAACAATACCAAGAAATTTAGGAATCTAACAGCAAAAATTTAGTGCTTTTAGCTTCAACTCTATCGAGTACCGAACTTCTCAATGTATATCTTCGACAATCGTCATGAACTCCACGGAAGTACTGAATGCATCACCATCAGGTTTCTGGAAACATGGTCTCTCGTGAACAGACCAAGATGCAGTACATCAAAACACTTCTTTAGCTGTTGAAGAGTAGCCCTATCCTCATATACTTAATCCTCAACTTGCTTCATAAAGAGCTGCTTTAAACCATCGAAGCCTGGACAAGTGTATACATTCTATACATCAAAATTCCAAACTTTATGCTTCTTTAAATACAAAAAAGGCAGGAAAGAACAAATCTCTAGTAAAATAAAATCTTATCTTACAACAGCAACAGATCCTTTCTTGCGTTTAGTAAGAACTAATGTGGGTTCTACATCATCATCATCTGCCCAATTCAATTATAATCATCATTTAGTCATAAGCAAGAATTATTTTAACTATACAATTAATAATCTTTTTTTGTGTTTAATTTAACTTTATGCTTCTTTTAATACAAAAAAGGCAGGAAGAACAAATCTCTAGTAAAATAAAATCTTATCCTACAGCAGTAGCAGATCCTTTCTTGCGTTTAGTAGGAACTACTGTCGGTTCTACGTCAATTATAATCATCATTTAGTCATAAGCAAAAATTATTTTAACTGTACATTTAATAATCTTTCTTTCTGTTTAATTTGATTCCATCAAATACTTCTACCACTGCTCGCTCGAAGAAAACAGAGCTGAAATATATCAACAGTTTAAAATCCACAAACATAAAATAACCCGCAGATGATTGTATGAATTTCAAACAACTGTGATTATACTGAAATATAAAGTGAGAATTAGAGTAGATGACTTCAAAATTCAAAATTCAAAATTTAAAAATTAGAGTAGCAAAAAAAAAACATACTTTAAACGATGTTGGAACAATGATGCTGGAAACAACTGTCGAACAATCATCATCGTCATCTGCTCAGATCATTCACAATCATCATTTAGTCATAACTCAGATAAAAAAATCTTTAGTAAAAATAAAAAACCAAAACAAACATAATCATATATATCACATTACCATCAATGCAAACCACATATCCCCAAAATTTGTTCTGAAAGTGGGTCAGAGAGAGCTTCCATTTTCTCTTATCCTTTATGAACAAATGTCGAGTATTTAGAAGAAGGGATTTGAGGGAGAGATACATTAGAAATGTGGTTTGAAAATAAAAAAGCAGAGAATACGAGAGTGTAAATATGAAGAGTGAAATGAGAAAAAAAAATCTTTATATAAGAAGATGATTAACAGAAGTGAGTGAGTGGCATGCATTAATTGCAAATTACATATCCCCATGCATTTTGAATTTGAAATTACCTACAATTTCAAAACATCTGCTAAGGTATACGTTTGCCAAAGGAACCATCTGCTAAGTTATACTTTCTTGTAGATGTGCAGTGGTTTGCCCTTTTGAATGTGGACCAGACCTTTAACATTTAAATATAGGGCAGTGGTTTGAAATTAAATGTAATTTAAAGTGATTTATATATTCTGGTTTATGATGCAGTAATGACATAAGAAAAGCCTTGTTGGACCGTCTCTCTGGCAGACACATCAGTTTTTCTTATGTCATTGGGATTTCTCCTTTTATAGAAAGTATAGATATATCTCTCTTTATACATATATATATATATATATATATATATATATATATATACACAGACTTATTTATTTGTCTTAATTTTTTTATTATAAGAACTTCTACATGTGTTTATATGTAAAAGCTCTTAAAAAATGTTATGTATAAAAATAGTTTTGTGCTCAGAAAAAATATTATATAAAAATGAGTTTTGTACATCTGAAAATGATATTTTAATATAAAGTTAGATATGTGTGTGTATCTATATAATGATTAGTTCAAATGAGAAGAAAACATAATATAAGAATAGAAAGACTAATTTGAACCGATAGGTAGGAATGCATCATCTTATTGTCATATTTAATGTTATTCTAGTGGTTTACGAATAATTTTAATAACATGATTAATTTATGGATATCCTCTAAATTAGCAAAATGTATTAAATACTGGCCAAACATTCAAAAAAAAAAAAGAACTTGATGACTGTTCTATAGAAGTCTGTCTAGGAGGTCGATGCCAGTTGCAACAACGAAAACTCACCTGATCTTGGATGAATCTACCTTAAACTAATCACACACACACACACAAAAAAAAATGACTTTTCAGAATTCTAGCGACAGTGATGGTAATTGGTCAGAACATTAACGATGGCGAGGACTTTTCAGAATTCTAGGGTGGCTGCGGCGAAACTGTAATAACTCGTATCAAAAAGTCTTAATTATTATTTTAATTGACCAATAGAAAACCCTAATTGAGAAACCCAAGTGATTCTGAACAAACCCTAAAATTTTCAGAACAATCAGAATCAGGATCAGGGCCCCTAAAACTCAGGGGGGTAAACCCTAGTCGGTATTATCTACACAGTTTTACGTGTAAATTGAAAATGAACGCAAGACCAACTCAGCAAGGCTACTTAGACACGCGGCCACCCTATGATAGGGGGCGGCTCTCGCGCCACGCGACACCCCCTCGCGCCACGCGAGGGGGAGGTTTTTCATGTATAAATAGATGAGTCTGGGACTTGATTTCTGGTTTCAAAACGACGTAAAACTTCGAAATATATACTGAGTTATGCTCTGTTTATCACAATTAACACACACGATTCACTAATCGATGCTGCAATCAGCGTAATAACTCGATCGCTATTACGATTCAACGTCCGATCGATTATAACTATCCAACGATTGTTTAAGTGCCGCTCAAATTGAGTTTATACTTTGTTATTCATCGTGATTTCGACTTGAATGTTTGAGTGCTGTTCGAACTCGGACTATACTCTATCATTCGTTGTGAATCCGCTGAATTGTTAAGTATTGCACTTGTAAACCGTTGTGAGGGTTTAATCTCGTGAATTGTCGTAACTGCTGTATTAGTTACTAACCTGTTTATGCGTGCATTATTATTTAAATTAGGTTAATCAAGGCTAATCAGTAGGCTTATACTCTGCTCGTTAAATCTGCAATGTGAGTTATTCTCTTTTTATAAACCATTTTACAATACCTCAAATTATTTTTTTCAAGGTTATAATTACAGGGACTAAGTCGTGGATATCTTGAATTACTGGTTGGTGGGGTATTGTGCACATTACTAATTTCTCCCAGTTAGGTTCATTGACCTACTAGGGATAATCACTGTTAGGTTCATTGACCTACAGGGATAATCATCACTATTTAGGTTCATTGATCTAAATAGTGGTATGACCATCGTCACCATTGTGACTTGTCACCATTGTGACAGAGCGCCAGATAAAAAAAAATAAGATAGAAGCCATTGTAATCGCTCTTATGCTGTAATTAATAACTATGCATCATTATGCAAAATAGAATGATTCACTCAGTATTTCCCCACTGACAAAACCTTTTTCAAACATGTTTCAGGTGATCTGTTGTGAGCACAGGAAAAGTGCCGTGGAGCACTACAAGCTTAGAAAAATGGCTCAATGTAAATAAATAAAGAAACATGTTTTGAGAAATAAAGATTTCCCAGTAAAATCACTTTATTGTAAATTATGAGATTTATCCCTATATTATATATATAAATGAGCAGTTTTAATATTAATCGATCCTGTTTAAAAAGACTTCCGCTGTCACTTAATTAGATACCATCGGATTTCCTGCCTCGCGGCTCTGGACTGGGTCAAACCGGGGCCAAGGGCCGTGACAGGAAAAGGTGGTATCCGAGCCACTGATTTAAGCTTACTATTGATTTTAGCCTATTAAAATAATTGAGAGATACTTAGGAAATTTAATTGCTATTATGTGAAAACATGTTTTATTAACTGATTATATGTTTTATTATCTAGTTAACTGTATACAGTATGGACAGATCTTTATATGCTAACTAATGTAGCAATTAATACAAATTCTTAAATAATTTGAACCAAGTTTAGCACTTTTATTATCTACAGTCTAGAAACCTTATTCAGTAAATAAATAAATTTACCAATAAGTAAACTTTAGTGTGTTTTAATTTTCAGTTGTTTTGGTAATTAACCAGTATAAAATACTATTTAAAAAGTTTTTCTATAAAAATTTTGTTATGAATTCTAATTTAGTAATTGTGTGTATTTTGCTAAACAGCATGAGTAACTTGTCTGATGCCCTTCAGAATTTAAATCTCTATCCGGTAAGAATAGAGGTTTCCAGAGATTTCAATAGGTATATTCCTGACATAGAAGAACCTATAGAATTCAACGCTTCACCTCTCGAGAAACCTAAGCCTAAGAAAATGGAAATTGGGGAAAGCTCTAGGCAAATTGAGGGGTTACCATCTCAAGAAGAACTAGATTTTATAATGGCAACCGATGATACTATTAAGCCTATTAATGAAAATGATTTTATTCATTCTCTTGAAACACAACTACCAATGAATTTAGAACCATCCATTCCAAACCTTTCAATCCACTCGCAAATAGACGAATGGGTGACTAATGAAATACTGTTACAAAACCATCCCTATAGGCTTTTTCCTAAATTCAATCCAGAACCTTTACCAAATTCACCAATGAGTAACAAGAATATGGCTAAACTCCATCATTTTGACAAAATGGATGCTGGGAATAGGATCCAAGAGATTTTGGGACAGATCTCCTGGAAATACGATGAGAAGGAACGCCGTTACTAGAATATCATTTGACAAAGGATAGGAGATTATGAAACTATGGTTGTGTAGTAGTAATAGTAAAATCAGTATGTGTAAAATAAATAATAAAACGGTTGTATATAGAAGCATGATATAATCTATGAAACAAAAGAAATATTAGAAAATTTACAATTTTGTTATATATTCGTTTACGTGATTATGTGCAATTAATTGTGACGTTGGATTATTACTTTTATACTAATTATTTATCTATAAATTAGATATCAGATGGAAAACACTAACGAACCAGTTAATGAGGTTAATCAATCTGAACAACAACAGGGGGATCAATTTATGACTAGGCAGGATATAGAAAATATCGTTGCTCAAGGGATAGCCAATGCTATTCCAGAAAAAGTTGCTCAAGGGATAGCCAACGCTATTCCAGCAATCATTGCTGCTGTTAAAAATCCAATCGAACCGCAACAAATCGTTCCTAGCAAACGCATTTCTGAAAATAACTTCAGTAATAGCGTAAATGGAGGCGGCAATCATGTTAATCATGA
Organism: Helianthus tuberosus; assembly: GCA_030545235.1. Lineage (NCBI taxonomy): Eukaryota > Viridiplantae > Streptophyta > Magnoliopsida > Asterales > Asteraceae > Helianthus > Helianthus tuberosus. The sequence continues at coordinate 29,837 of JARYGA010008611.1, forward strand.
TAATGAACCACGGCAAGCTCCGCTCCCTAAGAAAAGGAAAACTGCAACGCCTGGTTGCACTTACAAAGAATTTCTTGCTTGTAAACCCATTGAGTTTGCAGGCAATGAAGCAGCGACTGCGGCACTGCGTTGGTTAGAGAAAACCGAGGCAGTAATTGCCATAAGTAAATGTGCTCAGGATGATCAGGTCATGTACGCATCAAATCTTTTCAAAGAAGTGGCGCTAGAATGATGGAATACGGTGTTACAAGCAAAAGGAAGAAGGATGGCGTATGCTATGAACTGGGAAGAATTTAAGAGCTTTGTAGAAAGAAAATTCTGTCCCGAGTATGAAAAGGAACAAATGACAAATAAGTTTCTAACCCATCGGATGGTGGATGTAGATTGTCGGGGGTATACTTCGACATTCTTCGAATATGCTAGAGTGGTACCAACCCTGGCTTCGCCAGAACCGGTACTTATTTCTCGTTATATTTGGGGATTGATTTCCGAAATCCGTAATATCGTCAAGGCTGCGAAACCTCGCACAATTGATGATGCGGTAGATTTAGCCAATACTCTGACTGACGAACTAATACGGACAAGAGAAGAAAATAGAAGGAAGGAAGTAGCCCAAAAGATTACCCAAGAATTCCATCCGGGTAACCATAACAATTTCAAGAGAAGAGGAAATGGGCAATCTACCACTAGTCTATTTTGCAATTTTTGCAAAAGAAAACATTTTGGAAGATGTAAAGGATATTGCAATTTTTGCAAAATTCCGGGGCATCAAGAAGAAGACTGCAGGAGGAAGAAATTTTCAGTCTGTTACAACTATGGAGAAGCTGGACATCTTAGACCAGATTGTCCAAAATTGAACAAATCATCTGACAATAAAGCTAAACCTGCAGAAGGAGCAAAAAGGAATGTAAGAGCCTTCCAACTGACTGCTAAGGAAGCAGAACTCATTCCAGATGTGATAGCCGGTACGTTCTTAGTTCACAACATTTACACAAAAGTATTATTTGACTCTGGTATAAACCAAAGTTTTATAAATACTTTATTCTTCCAAACTCT